>CM057009.1:320069073-320090999 GCA_029891345.1 Dryococelus australis
CAAACTAGCACCTGCAAGGGTCCATCCGAAGTCTGGCATCATAGTTACTGACGGTGTAGAACCATCGAGTGCAACCATGCACGTTTCAGTGTTATAACCAGGGCGAACACATACCTAAGGATATTCTGAATAAGATAATAAGATTCTCATCTTCGAAGCATTCTCGGAAGAAAGCGTAAGCGACATAAGAATAAAAAGAGTGTGTGCATCAGAGCCAGCTAAACAGACACATCGACGTGGTCAATGCCTCTTAGTTGCAACATGTTCGACTCGCTCCTGGGTACAGTGTGAGTTGGAAGAGGAGGATAACAAGGGCGAAAATGACGAGGGTAAAAGCAAGGGTAGAGATTCGGTTGGTTCTTACTGCAACCACCGAAAACAACAGTAGAAGAAGCTGCCAGCAGCGAGGGGCAGTTTAAGAGTCATCTCGATGGCTCTCAAGTTGCCGAAACGCAAACAATCACACCGTAATCAACAGTAGCAATTCCAGACATGTCGGGGGTCTGGCAAGTAGCTCCTAAGTGCTACGCAGGAGACATCAGGGCAGGAGGGTTTGCCTGTGCTGTGAATGATGACGAGCAGATGAAAATTTTCTCATTTAAAAGGGGGGTAGGGGTTTGATGTGTACCATGCTCCCTTTAATGACCATTTCCCCACTGCTCAGCACTCCTGCAGTGCAACATTTATCCACACTCTACCAGCATATACAGTGGGCATGGGTGTGTGAGATTACACACAGGTAAGGCATCGTGGTGTCAATATAAGTGCAATTCAGTTCAGCGTCTGGTTACAGAAGCCACAAGCTGCATGGCACAGAGGAATCTGAACCCTCGCGAAATATTTTCATTACTTCAAGGACAAGTAAGGCTTTAAGGCAGACACCAATCAATACGTAGTAATAATACTCTGATGTACATTAAATAAAACCACCTATTCTTTTGTAACTCACAGTTTAATGTTTTTTTTTTGTTATTTTCTGTGTTATACATTTCAAATATTTACCATCCACATCTCACCTATCTTGTTCATTCAATGTTACATTTAAGCATGATGTGATGGAATTATTGTGAATGTCGTTTTTGCATGTATTAAGCGTGGTAAGTTTATCATATTGGTACTTGTTCTAGAATGTAGTTACATGTGATTCACCAACATGGCAAGCTGGCCAGCACGTCACGTCTACATAGTTAGTAAGAGCTCAGCATCCAGAGAAGCAGGTCACATACGTGGTGTGTTTCCCATTTTACGCCCGAGCATCTTTGTGAACTGACAATTAACCGGAAATAGACTATAATAACTGGAAAATTTTTGTTTATGCCGCAAGGGATACCTCACCTCGACTTCCCCATTGCATGCATCGCTTGGGGATCTTCAATTTCACCTTAATTATTGTTGCCTATGTGCCGTTTTTCAGTTTTACCTTACCAATATGACAATATAAGATATCTGTGTAACATGAGAATAATAAAAAAAAGAAAAAATATGAAAGGTTTACAACATCACTTTCCCCTAAATAATAGATCATTGACAATAAAATCTCACACACTTTAAAATAATCATGCCTTATTCATAGTGAGAGCTTCGTTCATGGCTAATCCAGAGATGATCTTCCTAGGATTAGATCGGAGTTTTGTCAGGACTAAGGGTTGCAATTTTTTGTTGTTTAGATAGCACTACAGACAATAAAGGTGACTTATTAAAGTTTGGTTTTTCTATTAAAATTTAATATTTTTTTACAGTAATCTTAATATGTGTTACAATAAAGAGAATAATAATATCTATTGTACTGTGTATTGATGTTAAAATAATATTAAACATTTAAAAAACCAAAATAAATTTTACACAGGAACTTTGAAATAAGAAAGTGTGTATAAAATGTCCTGAATGACTATTATTTACAGGAAACAGCCAATAATGGTTTAATTATTTTTTTGCTTGTATTAGCATTTATTGGTTATGTAAATGTACTTTTGTAAGCGAATCATATATGATAATGTTTTTGAATTGAGAACAATTGAATTAATATATAAATACTTTATTATATCATTTTGATTTGTTAAATATTTATTACACATACCTGTGCACTGGATATATATGCTGGTTTCGTTTTATTGTGCATATACTGTAGTATTCAAGACGTTAAATGTGTATAGTAATGTTAAATATATCATAAATTGATTAAAATTCTATCTCCTAGAAAATAATCCATTCTGCATTCCTATGCTCTTTTGCCTACGATGTTACCATTGAGCTACCACTACATATTGGTTGTAAGTGTATACTGTTATTTACATATAGAGAATATTAAATAAGTACTTAAATTTTATTTGAGTGTCACAATATCATGTATCCATAAAATATGATTTCAGAAAAGATATTTGATTGACACAAAAATAGTAAGGTATTGCTGTAGCTATAAGTTGATGTGCTATTTAGCTTATAAAGTATATTTGCTATGAATTTTAATCAACAGAACTTTTTTTTCATTAGGTTCGGCTTATTAATCCAAATTGACAGAATCTGCCTTATATATATAATAAACATTATCAAGCTTTTTTGGAAAGTAATATGAACGATACTGTCGTATATATTGTTCGCCATGTTTCTTTTTGACCTTAATACTTCGTTAATACTATCCTCAGTGTGGACTAAAAGTTAGGACGTACTAAAGAAAGATGCTCTCTGAATACGAAAAATTTTAGTCGGAGGATGATCTTTCCTTAGTTCGGACTAAAAACGTCTTTGAATAAGATCCTTTAAGTTTTTTTAAACAGCATATATGAAACATTAAATTATTTGTTTTTTATTTTAATTGCTGTTACCATTGCTGGACTTCCTTAGAGTGAGTTAACTACACAATTACCAAAATGAAGCACTGCACTGTAAAATTACAATGATTTTGAATACTGTAGTGTCAATGCTAGAAAATTATAAAATTAATAAAATTGTCTCATGCAGACAGAAAATGTCAGTATATTTTCCACCGTTTTCAATATTGGAGTAGATTGCTATGGAATCCAGTAGTTCTACTGAAATTTCAGTAGATCTGGCAATGCTGTAATCAATGATAGCTACACAAACAGAAAGGAAAGGTGACTTGTGTTCCATTCATCGACAGTACAAAACTGGCACAACATATTCCGTGATAGGCCTTATTCAGAACGAATTAAAAAATTGTCTAGATTAATAATGGTTAATATAGCCATAGTTAGTGAAATTACCTTGAGTTGAGCCCGCCACATGTACTGTTAGAGCATGTTTGTCGAAACAAGTCACAATGAATTTGTATCCTTGTGTTTGTAAATGGTCGACTGTATCATGAATTGATTGACACGGCCACATCCCTTCATTTTGAACAACTGCACTTTTTCAACAAACAAGATGTAACCAATTCGAACCACGTAATTCACCTCGCTACCTGCATGCAAATATTTTAACTGGCGCACTTAATGGCATTCGCCCAGTAAAGTTGGTAACGATCGTAAGAAATTAGTTCTATATGTTAACGTTGAATAAAAAGTGTTAGGTAACCGTTTGGGATATATTAGATTTATATCTCTCGCTTTCTATTTTGTTAATGCAACAAATAGTAAAAACTGGCATATGTTTAGAATATTTCCTTTTCTAATAATTGTACAGTTTCACTTCACTGACGCATGAATAAAGTAATGATGCCCACGGAAATGGTAATTTTACATAAGACGGTGTATTCCCCGCCATCGGTAAATTCCCCGCCAACTCAAACCGGATCCAATGTAAAACATTATTCACAAGCATGGCGTTTTTGTAAAGCAAAGGCCGCTTATTTTTTACAAATGTGGCATTTAAATTTCACATGTAATATCCAGCGAGTTATTTTGATGAATTAGTTAGTCGAGTATTGAATCTACCAAAATTGTGCTTTAAAATTTTGCGTCCCTACATAATGCCAAATAGTCGGCACGAAATTATAGATACTGAGTTGTTTTCATATTAATCATTCGTTGTAATACTTACATAGAACCAGTCGACAACATTGACGTGAAAAATACGATTAAGCAGCTAGGGCTACCTCGAACTTCTATTATTATATCTTGTACTGATTTCCGAGTTGTATTTTTTTGGTAAGGTAACAAACACAAGCTTGAAACAGCATGAATATGATATTTTCTTAAATGCATGTAAAAGATAGATTTAGTTTGAGTAGATTTAATTTAAATACAATTATCTTTAAGTTAGGAAATTCTGTCATTTTGGTTCACTAGTTCAGATACTGAAGGGCATGTCCGTATCTATTCCTCTTTTTACCTTGTCGTTATCTCCATCAGTACGTTCTTTAGGATAATATTTTCTTCTGTAGTTAAATATCTTTATATGATGTTTTTCGACCTTCATAAAGGGAATTTTGCAGAGGATATGTATATTTGTTACCCCTAAACAGAGTACGTTTAAGACTGTTTTACAATAATAATAGCGTTTATTAAATATATTCTATTAATTTAAATTTGAAATGTATTTGGAAGAAATGAAATTGGTTGTTAAATGAAAGGATTGTGGTTTTCAAACAACTGTTTTAAACTGTTGAAGCGCTGCTTGAAGTCTGACACGTGTGTCAGTTATCAAACTCAAGCAATTTTATGTGAGCACTCCTGTCCTGCCAAAGACTGTCCTGCCTGAACGATTTATTTTTCGTCCCGCCGGCTTGTGCATTGTGTGATGCCTACAATTTTCTGGAGTACGATTAAGTGCTGCTATTATGGGGTTGGTGGGTTTACAGAACTACATGACATTAATCAACTTGGTTAGCAAGTCTGCTTGGTTATTTGCCACGCCTGTATTTGATAGACCAGATTAATAAACTGTTATTTTGTTTGAAGTGGGGTTACTATTTGAAGAGGCAAAAGTTTTGCTGCAGAAAAAGGTACTTTATTTTTCATTTACACCTCCCCCTCCACACTACAAGGGTTGCACACGTCTGAACGCTTCCAGACACAGAGCGCTGTATGCTGGCTATTACTGGCAACGAGTTCAGCCTCGCACACTCTGGCACCTTCCATACACCTCTCCGCTATTCCAGCCGCCTCCTTAACCTACGCGAGCCGCGTTTTCGCGTATAAATGTTCGTCCCAGCCCGAGCAAGTGTGCAGTGTTCCTCTTCGAGTTGCCCGGGCTGGAGATCATGTCTACACCACTTCGTAGTTCGGGGCTTCACCATGCTAGACGCGTTTTCACGTAATATGAGTACTACTCAAGTTAAGTATTGCAATGAACGTAGTTGTTGTTATGCTGGGGGTAGAGTTTCCCTTCTAGCAGTGTTTTTATAGCGATTTTTGTGTAAAAGTATTTTTGTAGGTAAATGTTTCTTCACTGATTTGCTTGCGTGAATTTTCAATGTGGTATTTTATGGGAATGTTTGTAAGAGGTGGATCCCCCTTTTTTTTTTTTTATCGTGCTGTAGGAATGGTCTTATGGGCTACGATTTGCCAAAAGAATTTAAATGCCAAGGAGTTTAGTGGATATTTTATGGCGTGCCTTTATGCCAATGGTTAAGTCTAATGAGGGTATTCGCTCCTTCCCAATGGTATTCTTGAAATTAATATTCCATGTTGTACTTTTCAGTGAATCATCAGGCGTGCTTTACTTTGAAAGTTGCAATGGTGCTCTCTTTACTCAGGGAGTTATTTGACCTTTTTTTTAATGGGATTTCACAAGTGTTTATTCAAGTTGGGTTATTTCTCAGGATATATTAATATTGTTCTTTTTCTGTTTGTTCCAGTGAATGCGTGTTCTCACCTTCCCCTAGTTCACCGATTGGTAGTTGCAAAGTTGTTTTTCTTGGTAATAATGTTTTGATGGGCTTCAATATATTTGTACTGATTTTGGAATTTTTCTGTCCATACTTTCTTGATTTTTTTAAATGGCGTACGTCCTTCTCCTTGCCTCCCTTTAACTATGCTGCTGTTTTATTTCAGAAAATCGGAATTAATTTTTAGTAACCTCAGAAATCTACGTCGCTAAGGCGTTGCAGATGGACTAAGCCCTGTGTTCGAATGTATGTGTTATAGTTTTTCTTAGCGATCATAAATTGATTTACTAGCTTTGCAGCATAAAGGAGGGGGTAGTGATATATCTTATAAAATAAAATTATAATTCATTTTAGTGTATAGTTAATAATTTACTACTGATATTCGAGCGAATATACTGAAAACGTTTGTTAAATTTGACACAAATGCAATCACGAAAGTAGGCAGAATACTGGTGATAGATAATATATGTTTTCTTATACCAAAGCTACTATTAATATTATTTTTCGAGCTTGAAGTAAAGGATTGTAGCCTTCTTTGACAACGTCAGTATTTCAGTGTAAGAATTTCTATGGAAAATCTCATTAAATTTAATGATTTTTACATTTGATTCAGAATAAACAAACTTATAATGACAACAATTTTAACGAAATATAATAGTCATGGCACAAAAAATTAATTTTATAGCGTTCATTGCCTTATTAAGGCTTCCTTTTCTTGAACAAAATCAGTCGAACACCATAAATGTTTGTTTAAAAAACTTAATTTAACTCTTGTATATTTAACTAGAATGAATAATTAATAACATAGAGTTTGGGTATTGAATTTGTAAATGCTGGAGAAAATATGTCTATTGTTTGATACTATCAGACCGAAGCAGCCGAGTAAAAAAGTATGTGTTTTCTCTATACATATATATATGAATAAATATTTATTACAGAAAAAAATTAATGTAGCAGTTAGAGGAAACTCACCAAGTATGACAGGAACCATCCATTGTCTAACAGATTTGATTTCGGCAGAGTTGTCAGGGAAAATTTGCAATCGCAGTCTAACGTAATTTCTGTTATTTTTAGAATACTTTCCGAAGGGAGGAAATGCTTATGAAACCACTTTCCTGTCTGTTTGTAATGTGTGTATGTGTGTGCATGTGTGTCTGACTGCGTGTGTGTGTCCCCCAATCAATTTTTGTACGTGTTAACCGAATTTCACCAAATTCAGTACACATGTAGTACTAATTTGGGACACCTAACTTCTAAAGTTTTCGACAGCGACGGACACTTACTTTCAAAATGGCGGTCATTAAAATATTTAGGAGATGTCATATCTCTTATACATTCAACCGATTTTAACCAAAGTTTGTTTGCTGATAGCACAAGTTGTAAGCATTAAATTCAGAGGTGCATACTATTGTTGGTCGCCATTTTGGAAGATAGCTGCACATTATAAACAAAGTTTTTACATTATATCTCGGAAAATACTGAACCGATTTTCGCAAAATTTTGCATGTAAGTAATACTATGATTGGTCATGTTAATGTCAGTAATTAAACTGATTAAGACGCTTATTTTCAAAATATCGTCCATAAAATTACTTTTGTTTATTTGGTATTACTACCATTCCATCTGACAAATTCAACACAATTTTGTACTCTGGCAGTATCTATTACAAGCATCAAATAAACAAAAAAACTAAACTTCTGCCATTCATTTTGTAAGATTACGCTACATGAATTAATCAAGTTTCTGTGTAATTTCTCAGGGAATAATTGACCGATTCCTACCAAATTTTGCAATCAAGTAGTACTGAAGCAGTTGATTTGTACAAATATGTTTCAAGTATGTCAGACATTTATTTTTTAAATGGTGACTATGTAGATATTTTAACATAATACGCTATATCTTCGAAATAATTAAACCAATTCCAACATAACATTGTACGTTCGGAGTATATAAAACAAACATCAAATGTGTCAACATTGATCCTCTTATGTCCTCCGTTTTGTAAGGTAGTGCCACACGAATAAATGGAGTTTTTATGTGGTATCTTGGGAAACAATTACCGATTCCTACCTAATATGGCAAGCAAGTATTACTGTGGTGGAAAATATTCACTGATATGTTTTAGGTATGTCAAACACTTATTCCTAAAATGGCGACCATACAGCTATTTTAGTTTATGTTATATTGTCGAAACCATGTAATTAATTCCAACGAAACTTTCAATGAGGTCTGTATATATTGCAACAATCAAATGTGTACACACAATCTCTTTTGTCAGCCATTTTATAAAGTAGTATTACTTGACAAATTGAAATTATGTGATCTCCGGAAAAAAAAAACACTGATTTCTACCAAATTTGGAAAACAATTAGCAAAAAAATGAAAGTTATGTATACTGATTAATTTTGAGTGGGACTAATATACATATTTTCAAAATGGCGGTTATGTAAACATTTTATCTTCTAACTTTTTGCTACAAAAAAGCAATAACAAATTTCAACTTAACTTGGTATGTTGATGGAATCAATTGTATCCATCAATATCGTAAATGCAAATCTTCATTTCTCTGCCATTTTGTAAGAAAGCCCCACATGGAATAACATAAGTTTTATGCAATATCTCGGGAAAAAATGAACCGATTTCTTTAAAATTTGGCGAAGAATTTGTACTGTTGTAGGCTATATTAATTTATATGTTTTAAGTATGGAAGTCGCATATTTTTTTAATGAGACATATACAAACATTTTATCATAGTATTCTATATATATACGAAACTATGTAAGACATTATAATTTAACTTTATATATTTTATGTATGACTATAATTGAATGTGATAATATATAAAAATGTTCCCTGCATTCATGAAGATCGTCACACCATCAATGGAGGTTTTATGCCATATCACGAGGACCAATAAACCGATATGCCATATCACGAGGACCAATCAACCGATATGCCATATCACGAGGACCAATCAACCGATATGCAAACAGAGATACTACTTTGCCAGATTTTTTTTACAATTTAGTGCCAGGTGAGTAAACTTAATATTTTGTCATAGTTGTGAAATTATTCCATTAATTTTCTCAAAATGTTACATACCTACGGAAGGACAAGTATAGTTACATGAATTAAGTGGGGCCAGGTAATGATTTCAAAAATGGCGCATTTATAAATATTTTTATATATTTGGTATTTATAGTTACCAAGTTAACAATTTTGAATCAAACATTTTATGCTGTCATTATCTATTACACATATCGTGTACACAAACTCTTTTTAAGCAATTTTGTAATATAGCATTAGCCTTGTTTAAGAAAATAAGGTTTTTATACCATATCTAAGAGACCAATCAATCGATTTCCATCATAATTTTTACACAAGTAGTGTTATGGTAGGTCATGTAAACTTAGTGTTATAGTGTCTCAGGCACTTATTTTCAATATGATGATGGAGTAAATATTTCAGGTTAGGGAACCCTATCATTCATAACATTAGACTGATTACATCCTTAGTTGATGCTCCGGATACTATCTACGTCATGCAGTTGATTGAAAGCTAGCTTAATTTTACGAGTTTTTCTTAATTCGAATCCCGGGTAAGTCGCTCGTGTATTTTAATAGTCTCTGTACTGTTTCACAAATTTCTGGTTTCATCACCAATCATATTGCTGTCAATGAGATGTCAGTGCCTACCTACCATCTAAGATCTCTAGAACTGGGTCTCATGTCCTTTACTCCCATTTTTATAGATAAATTATATGTTGGAAGTCCTTTTGTGAGCAAAAGGTAGCTTTTTTCTGTAAAAATATGTATAACTGCATTTATACAGAAAAAATAGGACATTTGGCATTCTAACACCGTAAAGTCAAAGGTTAGGTCACCTGGGTCCAACATGGTGTTTGAGTGATGTCATAACATGGCAGTTGTTCGGTTCCAGTCCCTCGTCATGTCCAAGCCTGACTACTATAAATTTTAATTTATAACTATTGAAATAATTATTTTAATAAATATTTGGCGACTCTTTGTCTATTATTGGAATTTTTGGGTTCGATGCAATTTAAGGTCATTTGTGCCAAGTATAAGGTCACATGCACCAATATGGCAGACCGTCAGGCATTTATTGAATTTTTACAATTTTTTTTCTCAGTTTTTTGTTTTCAGGTCATCCAAAGTCCCGGATATAGTTTCGGCATCCTGAGTACTGAGTCAAGAGTCCTGACGAGCCCCTCAAAATATCTCAATATCTCGGTTTTTTGCGAGTGGAGGGGGGGGGGGTGGGGGCTCGGTTCTTTCCGAGAGAAATATGGGAAATTTTTAAAGGAAAGAAGCGAAAATTTAGGTTAAAAAGGAACTTCAGTTTTTTTTTGTGGGTAAAGGGGAAATTTTGAAGGGAAAATGGGAAATTCATCATGGAGGCCAGTCAGTGGTTATCTTCAAAGCCAGACGTTGTTATGCCCGATTGTAGATAATTATATTACTCAGATGGTTGTATATTTTCTCTACCCAATTGTTATGCTACTTGGTAAAGTAATTTTATTTATATAATGGAGCTTGTCTTTCATATATCCCAAATTAATAACACACTTTGAACTGAATATCAGAAGAACAATTAAAGGCACTGTAATGGGACTGCATGTATTTGACTCTCTGAGGATAACTATGGGTTTGTGTGAATGTTAATAGCAGTTAAAAATGCTCAAAGAACCACAAACACTGGCTACGGTTTCCGTTGCAGAGTATTCACAGGCGGTAACAATCGCTTCTCGCATGGTATTACAAATAATGGCAACAGGCAGACTCAATGTGTGTTAATGTTAAGTATGAATTTATTTACTATAACCATAGCTTTGTGGTAACACAGTCTTCTTCATAGATTCCTACAGACAAAAATCGAATTGCGTTAAATATGGAGACCTGCTTGGATACTAAACACTTCCTAGTCGGCCAGTGGCGTAGCAAGGATTTGTGTTTGTTGAGGAGGGGCAACTTGGGGTATTTCATAAAGGACCACCGAGATCTCCAATAAAGCGGGGAAATGTTGGATTTCAAGTTGCAAGTGGTGCTATTTGGGCAGTTTTCGTATCTTATCATTGGATATACCGCGGGTAGAAATATTTATATTTTTGAAGATAAGAATTTTTAAAATTAAGGGTCGAAAAGTGGGATGCCTTCTGGCTATGCCCCTGCATAGTATAAAACAACATATAGCATGAAGATATTAACATTCCAATAAAAATAATTTAAAAGTTAAAAGCATCAAACACTGCATAAAATTAAGCCCACAATAAAGAAACGAACCAAATGCTAGTGTTGTTTGGTCACTCTTTTACCTAACACATCTTAATACAAACATACTACATTTAGTTATAAACTATGTACAGTTTATTCACATGAAATGTACAATTCTTATGATGTTTTCTTGTATTATTTCATGGTACTTTTAGAAAATCTCAGCACTTCTAAATAAATCAGATATCAACATTACAATTAAAAAAAATTTCATAGTTAAAAGCATCGAACCCTTACGGAAACTGCGCAATACAGCAGTGAACATATCATATTTTGCCGTTTTTACGATATTTTTCCTCTTTAAATCCGCGTAATATGCTAAAAGTGGAACCGTACAGTAGTAGATACTTGGTATGGGTTTCTTTTGCCCAAAACTCGTATTCCAACATAACTTATTTACCGAGAAAAGCATGAACACGTAAAAAAGAATCTCACAGGAAATCGGTATGAACTACATCCTCTTAAGCACAAAATATTTCCAGCGTCCATCAGACTAAGCACTGGCGGACATAAAATATGATATTTTCGTTAATATTACATACCAGTGAAAAGTAGATAACATTTACGAAACACATAAATTACTTTTCAGCTCGATTCCGTCAATCTGTATGGAATATGCCGAAATATAAAAAATTTTATGTTAAAACCAATTCAAAGTAAATATACCTTATAAGATTAACAATAAATCAATTTTCTGCTACAGCAATACATTTCTATTTTTGTGTCAATCAAATGCTCTTGCTGAAATCAGATTATATGGATATGTGATATTAATACATTAACAGAGTACATATCTAATATTCTCCATATGTAAATAAAAGTATACACTTACAAACAATATGTAGTAGTAGCTCAATGATAACATCATTGGCAAAAGAGCAGAGGAATGCAGAATCATATATTTTCTGCACTGATGTCTCCTGTATAGCACGTAGGGGCTTCTTGCTAGACCCCATGTGTTTGGAACGGCTGCTGCTGATCTCGTCACGGTTCTTTGTTGTTCGGCAACTTGAGAGTCGTCGAGATGCCGCTTCAAGAGCCGTACGCAGCTGGCAGCTGCTTCCACCGCTGCTATCGATGGGGCCAGTAGGAGCGGGCCGTATCACTCCGATTGCTACCACCGTCGTCATTTGCACCCATATTCACCTCCTCTTCCAACTCACACTGTAATCGGGAGCGAACCGATCACATTGGATCTAAGAGGCATTGACCACATCGACGTGTCCCTTTAGGTGGCTCTGATGCACACACTCTTATTACACTTATGCTTTCTTCCGAAAATGCTGCGACCTGGCTGCGATGCTGAAACTTGTATGGTTGCACTCGATGGTGCTTCACCGTCAGTCACTATGATGACAGTCTTTGGATGGGCCGTGCAGGTGATAGCATGCCGGGCGAATTCGGGCTTTCGACGACTGCTTGCAACGTTCTTTCCGTAGTTACGGCCACATCTTCCATCTCCATGATGTCCATCTGGCACTCGACAGCACGCTTGCCATTATGGGTCACCAGGGATCCACACACATTTACTCATTTTCTTAGCTCACTCTTATTGTTGCTGTTCAGCCGACGTCCTTAACACTCTCTCTGCCATGCTCAACCTCGTCCTCCTCGTTTGGTCAACCTCTGTGGGAAGCTGCAGTATCGGGCATCGACGAAACGTGGGTAGTAGGTTGCGACCTACTTGGGAGAGGTGCCAAAACACTTTCCTCCTCTGACTCTCGCATTACGATATCGGCATTCTGTTCGCTAACATGGGTGGCTGGGTCCTTGGCTGCGAACTTTGTCGGCGACATTGCCCGATGACAGTCGTCGGTCATTTCGATGTGCCCTTATGTTTTCCCGACCCTCTCGGTCAAGGTAAGTGTGTTGGTCCTATGTTCTTGATCATCTCGTGTAGCACACTTCATTTAGTCTCGAGTCCCAAGCAGAAGTTCTGCCACACAGTTGACTGTGACTGCACGCACAGATATACGTTCTGGCCAGCATGAACTGCTGGAAGCGGTCTCTTACTGGTCGGGACCCACTTTGTTGTGTACTCCCTCTGATGCTTCTGGTGTTCTGTTCTCCTATGCTTTCTCTCATCACGCTGTTCCCTGCTACTCATGCAGCTGGTAATTGGGTTTCCCTGCAGGCAATTTTTCGCGAGATGCAATGCCAAGTTTTTCCCAAGCAGTATGTTGGCGGCAGTGTGGCCAGTAGTGGCATTTACATACCAGCAGAGGGTGAAGATGTTTTGCAGTCAGGTTATCACCCCAACTGGCATGCTGCTCAATTATACTAAACCACAGTTGAACCTTCAACTAAACTTATAGCGGCACTCTGTGGTGTTTGACCACGGGTTGGAACACCACTGTCTACAAGTGACATGTCCCCCAATGGGTGCTCATCTCATTCTATCTTCATCCTGTGAATTGGGCCCCATTGTCCGTTAAAAACTGCTTTGGGTACCCCCAACAGGACAAGAATTCTTGCTCCAACACTTTCACGATGTTTGTTACTCGTGTGCTCATTAAGATGTGTACCTGTACCCATCTCGAATAATTGACGGTTGAAACCAATATAAACAGTTTTCCTCTTCAGACCTTGGGGATAGTCCCATGAGATAGAGACTTACTGTTTTTAATGGAACTCTGGGTAGTCTAGGCTGCTGCTGTTGATTCCTATCTGCTATTCCTATCTGCCAACCGGTATTCCATTACAGCAATGTGATCTACTGTGAAATTGCATACTCGGATCAGTAGATCCCATCACATTATTTTGCTCCGAACTTCGTGCATACTGTGTAACTTGACAAGACACCTATTGTCAGTCCATAGTGTGAACCTTTGATACCATAATTATGTTCTGTACATTTGATTGCCCACACTATGGCCAAACTCTCACGCTTGTCGATGTCGTACCTTCTCTTGTCTGACCTAGTTTCGATCTCATAAAGTCTAACACATGTCGAACACACTCGCGGAGCCAGTTAATTAAGCCAAAGAACTTTAGTAGCTGCTTGTGTGTACTTGTTGAATAATAGTTGTTACTTAGACTTAACTGCTCAGGATTAAACTTAATTCCGATTTCATCAATGTTTCACAGAAAATCGATCTGTGTCTTCACTATATGGCACTTGTTTGCCGCACATTAGCCCATTTATTGCAAATAGTTCAAGTACTTTACTGAGATGGTGTATATGAACTTCCCAGGTCTGCTACCATAATAGATCTTTGTTTAAGTAGACGAACTTGAAATCGCGTACAAAGAAGTGTAGTACATGCACCATAATTGCTTTAAATGTGGTCAGTGGGGATATCATACCGAAAGGCATTGTGCAGAACTGGTATCAGCTTCTATCAGGTGTGGTTAAAGAGGTTTTCTCCTGATCCTCCTACTTCACAGCCACCTACTACAATCCGCTACACAAATTAAATGATGACAGTACTTTTGCCTTGAAAAGCGAAGCCTGTGCATCCTTGACACTTATATAATGTGTGCAAAGCTTTACTGGTGCCTGATTGAAGAGGCGAAAATCTATGAAAAATAGTGCCAGCTCCCATCCTTTTCGGCGCCAATGTAATTGCGAATTTTTATCCACTGCGCATAGGCTTAATAACTCCGCCTGCCAACATCTCCCTTATTTGTTCCCGTATGATACGAGCTTGATGAGGCTTATAGCTGTGCATTGCATTGTATATCGATCCGTCCTGCATTATTTAGTTAGGGAGATTGCATATTCAAATACAGTTGTTCTATGTAACACTTCATGCTTAGCGAACACGTCCTTAGTTCGTCCAACAGACATTGAAATTAAGGCTATTAATTTGCGGAACGATATGAACAAACTCAATTAGCAAAACATTGGGTACACTGTCATCTGACTGCTTATCAATATTGTATACTGTATGTCTTTCTCTCGCTCCGAAAAGTATATGCCTTGCTGCTGGCTCAATGATAGTGTTCTGTTCTTATAACCATGTTACACCCTATATCACATCCTCTCTTATGTCTGCCGTAATAATTGCAGTCGTTATTGTGTTCAAAACATGCAATCATATTGCAACCATAGCCTATCAAAATGCTACACTACTGTGATAGCCAGTAGCGAGGTGAATTACATGGTTCGAAGTGGTTACATCTTGTTTGTTGAAAAAGTGCAGTTGAATAAAATTATGAGATGTGGCCGTGTCAATCGGGGAATGATACGACCGACCATTCGCAAAAAACACAAGGATACACCTTCATTGTGACTTCTTTCCACAATCATGATGTAAGAGTGCATGTTGCGGATTCAACTTATGGAGCTTCTGTGGAATAGAGGTTGCCATAAACGTCCATTCAGCTTCCTACATCTGCTCCCGTTCCGTGCTGACTGGCTGCAGGTCTCTACCAGTTAGCAAGATGGGGGTTATTAAGGCACTTCTTATGTCAATGGAAAACCTCTGCAGGTTTACAGTAGTGGCACGGCATGTAACACACTTTTCCGTCGTCTCATAGGTGTCATTGCTTTGCTACACAATGGGTGCACTGTTCGTTTTGCCATTGTTTACATTTTGCAATGTACTGTTATTCCCTTTTTTCACTGTTGTTCTGCCCCGGTTCTGTCCGTAATACAATTTGAACGAAGTCCTCTGTTGTTCCCGTTGTTTGAATCTTTCTTCTGGGTGCTGCTTGTGGCGCCATCGTACAGCATTATTTTCACGACGTGGTTGACAAGCACTCCACTAGAGTATCCGCATGGCACACACAGTTCATACTCATTACTGTTTAGTATTTGTGCCAGTAGTGCACAATATTCTGGCAATGCAGGTACTGCCGCAACCTCTAGCACTTATTGCTCACTTAGCTAGCCGTGAAATATCCTCACAAGGTGTGCTTTCCTGATTACGAATGTTGACAGCTGTTTGTCTGCCTGTTGTTACTACCATGTAAACTTACTCTGTGATTGCAGAGAGCTGTAGGCAACACAGTAGTGGCATTGTAATGACTGCAGATATTCTGCCCACTCGAAGCCATACTGTTAAATGGATTGCCATTATTTTTTCTTCGCAACACACTGGAACTTGTTTCCAAAACACCCAGCCCATTCTTCCTCGCACACACTGTATTTTGGCAGACGCGTAGTGCTGTCCCGGATGAAGACTGCTGGATCTGCATTTAGTATACCCGCAAAGTTCGGTAGCAATTAAAACTTTGTTTGACAGATTTGTTCGGCAGCTTTCGAGGTTAGTTTCCACCATCATTGCCTTACCCTCTTACATCCTGCTCTGTGGCCAGCTGGGGGTTATGATGGGTATGCAGTGGCTGGTCTGGTACGGTGTTACATGCGTAGCAGTGGGGAGTGGAGATGGTATTATGTTTTGCAGGAGTTGTGGACAATTCGGATTAGAATATTACCCAGGCAACTTCGGTAAATTCGGGAGTAGGCAATAGAAATGGAATTTGTATGGTTTGGGGGATCGGTAAAGGTAGTGTTGACTGGGCAGACTGGCCAGGAATGTTAACAGCTGTGACATACCATTTGTTGATGTTGACAGTTGTTGATTTAGAATTTCATCTACTGCCTGGCCACTACACTCAGCATGTTCTTCACTCGATGACGTTTCCTCCATGATGCTACACATCTGCAGCTCACTTGCCAAGTATTTACTTTATTTTTCTTGTTTGTTTATATTTCGAATGGGATTTTCTCCACATTCTTTCACTCTCTGCTGTCGCACGATGCCACTCTTCAATTCGGCGAACATATCATTACAGTTGTTCTTTGTGTTGCTGTTCTGCGTTTTCAAGTTTTGTTCGCAAACTTTGCAAACAAAGACCCTGTGGTTCACAGTCTCGAATTTGTGTTCGGTTAGGAAAACTTTATGCTTTCGACATTTGCATTGATTACATTTTAAGAGAAATCTACCTCCACTGGCACAGCTGATCACAGCGACAGTTATGTTTTTATCGTTTGTTGATTTATTTACCAGGTAGTCAGTCGAAATTGTTTCGTCAATGTCCTCGTGTTTGACCGGAAGTATTACTTTGCGGTTTTTTCGTGGCACAGTTGTTGTTTGTGCTGGACTTATGAGTACATTTACAGTACTTGGTTCCTAACATGTACCAGTCTACTTCTTTGGGTGTCGTATGATACAGGCACTTTAAACACGTGAGTGCATCAGAACTCGATTGTGTCAGGCCAGCCATGGTTTTAACAAACCAACTCATGTGATTGCAAACGGCTGAGTTGCGATAGCACGGCCTGGCCGAAAGCGCACGTGGCTGTTCCCACTCGATGCGGCGGAGGGATTAACGACCGATGGACGCACAAATGAATTGCAGCGTGGTGCAGACGATCAGTCGGATGCTGCAGTGCGGAGTGCATTGGGGGGGGGGCGGAAATTCCAGCTCTTGTTTCTCCAATCATATCATTTCTCCCAGATCGTCCTTGGTGTGTTGCTGGTACAAGGGGTCAACATGTATAGACTCTCACCTTTTTCCTCTGTTCTTCTTCACTGCACCAAGGCATCACTGTCTGAAATAACATCGCTGCCCAAAAATGCCTGAATTTTCCACTCGTTTACTTTTGTTACCATAATATTGGTGCATGATGTTTTGGCGCACTTTTACAGTCGGCTACAGGCATAATATATCGACATCTTGAATGTGTCCCGAAAGCATTGTGGCACACTTGTTGGTAATATCGACTTCTATGTTGTTCTCTTATTGCAGGCATGACAGGAAAAATTTCAAAGGTAATATTCACAGTGAATTTTGGTGTAAAATTTAGCGAGACGGTTTGGAATTTGAAATATACAGTTTTTCAGGATACAAGGATGAAAATGCCACTAATTCGGGCGACATTATGGTGTGGATTGTGGTACGAGGTGTGGGTTCCGTGGCGCGTCGGTGTGTAGAGGAGTAGAATTTATAAGGATATAATAGGTTTCAGGAAAATCTAGGGAATTTGGAATATAGTTACGCGTGCACCATGCATCATTGCATGATGCCAAACTCTGGTAGAGCATTAACTTGTAATCTCGGGGTTATTCGGCCGTCGAACAAGGCGGTATCCTTCCTGGTGTTCTGGTACTCTTTGTTGAAGTATAATAACTGATGATAAGTAAGTGGTTAGCATGCTATGCCATGACCTTTTTGGGCTAGTCAAACTACCACAGTAAGGCTAGAAAACAATATGACAAATTAAATATATAAAACAGCATAAACCCCTAGTACAAGAGACAAAGGTTATAATTTGGCGGGAAGTATAGCCCGCGCCCTTAAGGGTCAATATATAGATCTGAAATAATATTCACTCGTTCTTAGACATACAATTTATTCAGGCTATGCATTACAGGTCCCCTTAGGAGACAATTCGTTACAATATACACCGGACTTAAGCCTGCCGCTATGGCGACACCGAAAAACAGCACATGGAAAACAATAATTAAGGGAAAATTGAAGCTTTCCCGGTGATGCAAGCATTGGGGAAGTGGATCTGACGTGTCCCGAGCGGCTTAAAATAAACAGTTACAGTAATTAAAGTATATTAAAGGTTAATAATTAGTTCACAAAGATGATGGAGTAACGTGGAACTACTTTTTAGTACAGGAAGCAATAAGCCGGACTTATCACGCTTACTGCATCCTAAAATGGCACACATACTATCTGCTTCCCAACATGCATAAAAATAACATAGAATGAACACGGTGTGTGAGATGCGGATGGTTAAAATGTGTAAAGAATAAAACAGACAAAACGAATGACACATTTCTCTGTGAGTAATGAAATAATGGATGTATTATTTTAACCTCTGTTCAAGTCTAATAACTACGTATTGATTGGCATATGTCATAAAGGGTAAATAGCTCTTAAGAAAATGTAAGAATATATTGAGGGTTCAGATTCCTCCATGCCAAGCGGCTCGTGGCTTCTGTAGCCAGACTCTTCACTGAATCGCACTTACACTGACACCATGCTGCACTACCTGCATTTCGCCACACACTTTTCTTGTGCATTTGCTGTACGAGTATAGTGTGGATTATTGCTGCACTGCGGGAATACTGAGCTGTGGGTAAACAGCCTTAAGAGTATGGGAGGCACGTGCCATAGTATAATTTACTCAACAAAATCAATATCTTTTAAGGGTAGGTTGTTTCGATTAAGGATTGTAGAATTATGTTATGTACATGGATAATAATTTTAGCAGTCTATTATTGATCTAGCAACCGTTAGTATAGCGTATCAGAATTGCCGGATGCCAAACATCCGAAATACCCAGAAAAAACTGGCTAAAGGGAGAGAATTAATTACATATATTTATTTGTGAGTACTACTTGTTTTTCTGGGTTCGAATTGGCTACTAACGTCTTGAATTGTACTCTTAAAATATAAAATTTATGGTAACGATATCTTAAGTAAGGCAATTATTGTACACCAACAGAAATGACCCACACACAGCAGTCATAAAGAAACATCCTCGACCTCATTGATTCATGTCCTAAGCACACGGCACAATTAATGTTATGTCAATCGTACACTTGTCCTGTATATTACATTCTGTCACGCTATGTTATATTCAAGAATTATCAGGCATCGAACTATCTCCCCACCTAATTTAAATTAAACCATACCTACCTAAGCATTGGCTATAAATGTCACATCTAATATCACCTTCTGAACAAGAAAAGTAATATAATTTCACTAACTATAGCTATATTAACAATTATAAATTTGAAATAAATTTTTAATTCGTTTTGAATATGGCCTATCATGGTGTAAGATTTGTCAGTTATGTACTGTCGTTAATGGAACATAAGTCACCTTTCCTTTGTGTTTGTATAGTTTTCATAGATTACCACATTGCCAGATCTACTGAAATTTCAGTAGAACTACTGGATTCCATAGCAATCTACTCCAATTTGAAAACAGTGGGAAAAAACTGACATTTTCGGTCTTCACGCTACAATTTTTTAAATTGGATAATATTCTAGCATTGGCACTACAGTATTCAAAATCATTGTAATTTTACAGTGCAGGGCTTCATTTAGGTAATTATGTAGTTAACTCGTTCTAAGAAAGTCCAGCAAGGGTAAATCAATTTAAAAAAACCAAATAATTTAATGTTTCATATATTCTGTTTTGAAAAAACTTAATGGATCTTATTCAAAGACTTTTAATCCGAACTAAGGAACGATCATTCTCTGACTAAAAATTTTCTTATTCAGAGAGCATTTATATTTTGCTTGTCCGAGGACCATCTTGCTTTAGTATGGGCTAACTTTTAGGCCGGACCGGGTTAAGGATTAGCAATGTATTAAGGTGATAAATAAACATGGCGAACAATAAAATTGACAGTTTCGTTGATATTACATTCCAGTGAAATCTAGATAATGTTTACAAAACACACACACACATGCACACACTATATTACATTTATTGCAGTTTCTATCAATTTGTTTTACCTTATTGGAGCATCATAATATTTATGATTATCCTTGGACTAAGCTCTCACTGTATAAGGTAGATTATTTTAATGTGTGTGAGATTTTATGTCAATGATCTTTTATTTAAGGAAAAACGATGCTGTAAATGTTTCATATACTATTTATTTGTTATTTACTATTGTCAATAAGGTCACAATAAGACAATTAGGGCACAATAAGCCGACCTAATGATTGAAATGTGTTGTTGGTAACAATTCATAGCAAATATACCTTATAAGCTTAATAATATATCAATTTGTTGTTACAGCAATAACTTTCTATTTTTGTCAGATGACAGTGTACCCAATGCCGCTGGAAAAATCGGTAAAGGGAGAATTATTTACATATATTTATTTATAAGTACTACTATTTTACTGGGTTCGGATTGTCTATTTCGTCTTGAATCGTACTCTTAAGTATAAAATATATGGTAACGATATCTTAAGTCAGGCAATTAATGCACACAACCAGGCATGACCCACACACAGCTGTCATAAACAAACCCCCTAGACCACATTGATACATGTCCTAAGCACACAGCACAATTACTGTTATGTAAATCGTAAATGTGTCCTAAATATCACATTCTGTCACCGCTATGTTTCAATCAAAAATAGTCAGCCATTAAACTTCCTCCCTATGTAGTTTAAATTAAATCATAGCTACCTAAGCGTTGGCTATAATCGTCTCATCTAATATCACCTTCTGAATAAGAAATGTCATGTAATTTCACTAACTATGGCTATATTAACCATTATTTAAACTAGACAATTTTTAAATTATTTTTTGAATAAGGCCTATCACTGCATAAGTTGTGCCAGTTATGCACTGTCGATAAATGGAACACAAGTCACCTTTCCTTTGTGTTTGTGTAGTTTTCATTGATTACCACATGGCCAGATCTACTGAAATTTCAGTAGAACTACTGGATTCCATAGCAATCTACTCCAAAATGGAAAACAGTGATAATTATACTGAAATATTTCGGTCTTCATGCTACAATTTTATATTAATTTTATAAATTTCTGGAATCGACAGTACAGTATTCAGAATCATTGTAATTTTACAGTGCAGTGGTTCATTTTGGTAATTGTGTTGTTAACTCGCTCTAAGGAAGTCAGCAAGGGTAACAGCAATGAAAAAAAACAAATAATTTATTTTTTCATTATTCTTTTTAAAAAAATGATGGATCTTATTCAAAGACGTTTTTAGTCCGAACTAAGGAAAGATCATCCTCGACTAAAATGTTTCGTATTCAGAGATAATTTTTATTGCTTGTCCGAGGATAAGCTTTCTTTAGTACGGCGTAACTTTTAGTTCAGACTAAGGGTAGTATTAACGAAGTATTAAGGTCAAAAAGAAACATGGCCAACAATAAATACGACAGTTTCGTTTATA
>CM057009.1:320091099-320118611 GCA_029891345.1 Dryococelus australis
TGACACCATGATGCACTACCTGTGTGTCATCTCACACACCCATGCACACTGGCTATGCGGGTATAATGTAAATGAAGTTTTGCGCTGAATAAGTGCTGAGGATTGGGAAAACCGTCTTAAAAGGGAGCATGGTACACATCAAACCTGCCGTCCCTCCCACATTTATGGGAGACTTTGCAGCCTCTCGTGATCAGTCACAACACAGGCAAACACTCCTGCCATGATGTCTCCTGCGTAGCACATAGGGGCTTCTAACCAGACCCTCACGTGTCTGGGACTGCTGCTGCTGATTCTGTTGTGGTTGTTTGTGTTTCTGCAACTTGAGAGCTATCAATATGACTCTTAAATTGCCGCAAGCCGCTGGTGGCTTCTTATACTGTTGTTTTCAGTGCTTGCAGATGGAACCGGCTGAATCTCTACTCATGCGGTTACCCTCATCATTTACACCCATGTTATCCTCCTCTTCCAAATCACAATGTACTCGGGAGCGAGCCGAACACGTTGCAACTAAGAGGCATTGACCTCGCCGATATGTCTGTTTAGCTGGCTCTGATGCACACAATCTTCTTATTTTTATGTAGCTTCAGCTTTCTTCTGAGAATGATTCGATGATGAGCATCTTCTTATCTTATTCAGAATGTCCTTCGGTATCTGTTCGCCCTAGTTACAAAGCTGAAACTTGCATGGTTGCACTCAATGGCACTTCACCATCAGTAACTATGATGCCAGACTTCGGATAGACCCTCGCAGGTGCTAGTATGACGGAGAATTCGGGCTTTCGACGTCCACTTGTAACGTTCTTTAAGTAGGTACAGAAACAAGTTTCACCTCCATGCTGTCCATCTGGCACTCGACAGTGTCCTCGCCATCAACGATCACCAGGTCTCCATTCTCATTATCTCTGTTTCTTAGGCTTACTCTTATTGTTGTTGTTGATCCGACATTCTCAACAGGCTCTCTGTCATGCTCAACCTCCTCCTCATTTGGTCGACCTCTGTGGGATGCTGCAGTATCTGGCATTGACGGAATAGGGTAGTGGGTGGCGACCTCCTTAGGAGAGGTACCAAAAACTTTCCACTTCTGACTCACAAATTGCGATATCGGCATTCTGTTCGTTAAAGTGAGTGGTTGAGTTTTCGGTTGTGACTTCGTCGCCGACATTACCCAATGACAGTCATTTGTAATTCGTTGTGCCCTTATGGCTTTCTGACCCTCTCTGACAAAGGTAAGTGTGTTGGTCCTATGCTCTTGGTCATCTGGTGCACTCAACTCCCCATCGTCTCGAATCCCACGCAGAAGTTCTTCCACACAGTGGAATGTGTCTCCACACACAGATAAACATTCTGGCCATACTGAAGTGCTAGAAACGGTCTTTTGCTTGTAGGTACCCATGTTGCAGTGTACTCCCTCTGATGCTTCTGTTGTTCTGTTCTCCTATGCTTACTGTCATCACGCTGTTCCCTGCTACTCACATAGCTGGTACTTGGGTTTGTGTATGGGCAATTGTTCTCTCCAGGCAACGCAAAGTTTTGCCCAAGCAGCTTCGGCGGGTGTGTGGTCACTAGAGGCAATGACATGCCACCATATGGTGAATATTTTTTACAGGCAGGTCATCACCCCAACTGGTATTCTGATTATTTATACTATGCCGCACTTGCACTTTCAACTAACTTATAGCGGCAGTCCATGGGGTTTGACCATGGGTTGGAAAACCACCGTGTTCAAGTGAAGTGTCCCCTATTGGTGCTCAACTCATTCCATTTAAATCCTGTGAATTTGGATCCATTGTCCATTATCAATAGCTTTGTGTACCTCCAACAGGACACGAATTCTCGCTACAACACTTTCACGATGTTTGTTACACGTGCGCTCATTAAGGAGTACACCTGTACCCATCTTAAATAATTGACGGCTACAACCAATATAAATTGTTTCCTTCTACTGACCTTGGGTATGGTCCCATGAAATAAAGTCTTACTGTTTCTAATTACCATCTGGGTAGTCTGGCTTGTTACTATTGGGAACCATCTGCTATTAGCAACTTAAAATTTTGGAAAACTGGGATACCAGAGCAGCAACGTGTTCCACTGTGAAATTGCATTCTCGGATCAGTAGAGCCCACCACATTTGTTTGCTCTGAACTTCACGGATACTGTGTAACGTGATGAGACACCTATTGTCGGTCCATAGTGTGAAACTTTGATACTCAAATTATGCTGTGTATATTTGATTGCCCACACTACGGCAAACCACTCGCGCTTGTTAATGTCGTACCTTCTTTCTGTCTGACCCAATTTCGAACTCGTAAAGTATATCACATGCCGTATACACTCACGGAGCTAGTCAATAAAGCCAAAGGACTTAAGTAGCTGTTTGTGTGTACTTGATGGCTAATAGTTGATACTTAAACTTCATTGCTCAAGATTAAACTTATTTCCGTTTTCGTCAACTTTAACCCAGGAAATCGAGCTGTGCGTTACTTATATGGCACTTGTTTGCCATGCACATTAGCCTGCTTGTCGCAAATAGTTCAAGTACTATACAGATGTGGTGTACATGAACTTCCCATGTCTGCTTCCTAAATAGAACGTCGTCCAAGTAGGAAAACTTTAAATCGTGTATAAAGATGTCTAGTACAAGCACCAACATTGCTATAAATATGGCTGGCACAGATGTCATACCAAAAGGCATTTTGAAGAACTGGTATCAGCCTCCATCATATGTGGTTAAAGAGGTTTTCTCCCGACTCTCCTGCTTCCAAGGCACATGAAAATATCACCTATGCAAATCAAATGATAATGGTATTTTCCCTTGCAGAGGGATGCCTGTGCATCCTTGACAATTATGTAAAGTGGCAAAGCTCACAGGTTGCCTGATATACAGGGGAAAAAATCTATGCAAAATATCGCAATTTCCCATCATTTTCGTCGCCAATTTAATTGAGAAGTTTTATCCGCTTCGCATAGGCTCAATAACTCCATCTGCCACCATCTCCTTAATTTGATCGTGTATGATACGAGATTGATGAGGCATACAGCTGTGCAGGGCAGTGTATATAGTTCCTTTTAGCATTATTGCATTGGAGAGATTGCTTGTTCAACTACAGTTGTTCTATGTAACACGTCATGCTTAGCAAACACGTCATTAGTACATCCAACAGACATCGAAACTAAGCCTATTATTTTGGCGGAATGATATGGCCAAACTCAATTAGCAAAATATTAGGTACACTGTCATCTGAATGCTAATCAATATTGTATACTGAATGTCTTTCTCTCGCTCCGAAATATGTAGGCCTTGCTGCTGGTTCAATGATAGTGTTCTGTTCTGATAACCATGTTACATACTGTATCGCTTGCTCTCTTATGTCTTCCGTAATAATTGCAGTCATTATTGTGTTCAAAATATGCACTCATTGTGCAACCATAGCCTATCATAATGCTGCACTACTGTGTTGGCCAGTAGCGAGGTGAATTACATGGTTCGAAGTGCTTACATCTTGTTTGATGAATAAGTGCAGTTGATCATATTTATGGGATGTGGCTGTCTCAATCAGGGCATGTTCTTTCTACCATACACAAACAAAAGGATATAAATTCTTTGTGCCTTGATATTATAAGAATGTTGTAACAGTGCATACTGCTGGGTGAAGTTAAGGAGCTTCAATGGAACAGGGAGGGTCAGAGATAACCAGCCTCCCTAACCTCGCCCCTGTTTCCCTGCTGACTGGCTGAAGGTACCCTAGTAGGTAGCAAGGTGAGTGTTGTTACAACACTTTTCTGCCAATGGGAAACTTCTGTAGGTTAACAGTAGCAGCACGGCATGTCCCGAATTTTAAAGTCGTCTCACAGCTGTCCTTGCTTTCCTACATTATGCAGTTCACTTTTCGTTTTGCTATTCTTAATAATTCTCAATGCAATTCCATTCCCATTTCTCACAGTTTTTCTATCCCAGAACTGTCCATTAAACAATTTGTATGAAACCCTCTGTAGTACCCATGGTTTTGAACTTTCTACTGGGCACTGCTTGTGGCGCCATCGTGTAGCATTATTTTCATGATGTCGTTGACACATACTCCGGTACAGTATCTGCACGGCAAACAACAGTTCATCCACTATACTGTTAAGTAATTGTGTCTGTGGTGCACAATATTCTGGTAAAGCAGTTTCTGCCACAACCTCTAGCTCATATTGCTCAATTAGCTAGCGGTAATTTTCCTCACAAAGTGTGCTTTACTGTATACGAATGTTGACAGCTGTTGTCTTACTGTTGTTCCTATCATATAAACATACTCCATGATTACAGAGAGGTGTAGGCATCACCGTAGTGCCATTGTAATGAATGAAGATATTCTGCCCACTCGAAGCTATACTGATTAATGGATTGCCACTATTTCTTCGCACCACACTGGAACTGGATTCCAAAACACCCAGACCATTCTTCCTCTCACACACTGTGTTTTCGCAGACACGATATGCAGTCCCAGATGCAGACTGCCGGATCTGCATTCGTGGTGGCTGCAAAGTTCGGCAGCAATTAAAACTTTGTTGACATTTTTGTTCGGCTGCTTTCGAGGTTATGTTCCACTGTCGCTGCTTTCTCCTCTTACATCCTGCTCTTTGGCCAGCTGTGAATTACGATGTGTATACTGTGGCTGGTCTGGTACGGTGTTACATGCGTAGGAGTGGGGAGTGGAGCTGGAATTATGTTTTGCAGGAATTTTGGGTAATTTGGATTATAATAGTACCAAGATAAATTCTGTAATTAAGGGAGTAGGACATAAAAATGGAATTTGTATTGTTGGGGAGTTCTGTAGAGGCAGTGTTGAGTGGGCAGACTGGACAGAAGTGTTAACAGTTGTGACTTACCGTTTGTCGTTGTTGACAGTTGTTGATTTACAATTTCATTTGCTTCCTGGTCTCTACACTCAGCCGTTCTTACTTCACTGAAGTTTCCTACTTGATGCTGCACTTTAGCTCAATTGCCAAGTCCTTACTTCCCTTTTCCAGTTTGTTTACATTTCAAATGGGTTTTTCTCTAAGTGCTCCCACTCTCTGCTGTCCCATGATGCGACACTTCAATTCGGCGATCATATAATCGCAGTTGTACGATGTGTTGCTGTTTTGTGTTTTCAAGTATTGTTCGAAAATTTTTCACACAAAGATCCTGTGGTTCACAGTCTCGAATTCGTGTTCGGTTAGACAATCTTTATGCTTTCGACATTTGCATTGGTTACATGTTAGGAGAAATCTACTTCCACTGGCATTGCAGATCACAGCACCAGTGTGGCTGTTTGTTGTTTGTTGATGTATTTTATTGTTCGTCAGCCGAAATAGTTTCGTCAATGTCCTCATGTTTGACCCGAGGTATCACTTTGCAGTTTTTTCGTGGTACAGTTGTTGTTTATGCTTGACATATGAGTACATTTGCAGAACTTGGTGTCTAACTCTTACCAGTCTACTACATTGGGTGTTGTATGATACAGGCACTTTAAATACATGTGTTCATCAGTACTCGATTATGTTAGGACAGCCATGGTGTTAACAAACCAGCTGATGTGCCTGCAAAAGAAAGAGTTGCGTTAGCACGGCCCGACCAATGTCGCATCGAGGCAGTCCCCGTTCTATGCGGCGGAGGGATCAATGACCGATGGACGCACAGCTGAACAGCGGCGTGGCACAGACGATCAGTTGGACGCTGGAGCGGTCTCGTCAAAGTTTCAGGGGAGGTGGAAATTTCCACTCTTGTTTCTGCACCTTGTCGTATCTTCCAGATCGTCCTTGGTTTGGTGCTTGTACATGGTAACAACATGTGGTGACTCTCAACTTTTCCTCTGTTCTACTCAACTGCACCAAGGTATCACAGTCAGATATCACATTGCTGCCCAAATATGGCTGAATTTCCCGCTCGTTCACCTTTGTTACCATAATCATGATGCATGATGGTTTTGGGCACTTTTTCAGTCGGCCACTGGCATAATTTATCTACATCTTGAATGTGTCCGGAAAGCATTATTGCACACTTGTTGGTAATCTCGCCTTCTACGTTGTCCTCTTATTGCGTGTATCGTAATGAGGATGATACGGAATAATCTAAAGGAAATATTCACATAGAACTTTTGGGTGAAATTTGGCAAGATGGTTTGGAATTTGACATATTCAGTTTTAGAGGATCCTAGGAAGAATGTGCCACTAATTCCGGCTATGTTATGGTGTGGATTGTGGTACGAGAAATGGGTGTTGTGGAGCATCGGTGTGTAGAGAAGTCGAATTTATAAGGTTATAATAGGTTTCAGGAAAATGTAGGGAATTTGGGATATAGTTACCCGTGCACCATGCATCATTGCATGATGCCAAACTCTGGTAGAGCATTAACTTGTAATCTCGGGGTTATTCGGCCGTCGAACAAGGCGGTATCATTCCTGGTGTGCTGGTACTCTTTGTTGAAGCATAATAACTGTTGATAAGTAAGTTGTTTGGTTGCAGTACTGTGACCTATTTGGGCTAGGCACACTCCCACAGTAATGCTAAAAAATGGTATGACAAATTTAATATACAAAAAGCATACACATTTGGTACAATGGACAAAGGTTACACTTTGGCGGGAAAATACCTTACGCCCAGAAAAGTCCAAAAACTGACCTGAAATAATACACACTCTTTCTTAGACATAACATTTATTTAGGTTATGCTTTACAGGTCCCCCTAGGAGGCAACTCGATACAACACATGCTGGCTTTAAGCCTGCCGGTAAGGCGACACTGAAAAACAGCATATGGAAAACAATAATTAAGGGGAAATTGAAGCTTCCCCATGCGCTGCAAGCACTGGGCAAGTAGATGTGAGGTTTTCCGAGTGGCTAAAAATAAACAGTTATTGTAATTAAAATATATTGCATGTTAATGATCGGTCCACAAAGATGATGGAGTCACATGGACCTACTTTCTAGTACAGGAAGCAATACGCTGGACTTACCACACTTCCAGCATGCTAAAAAGGAAACACATACTACCTGCTTCACAGCATGCTTGAAAATAACATAAAATGAATATGGTGTGTGAGATGTGAATGGTAAAAATTTGTAAAGAATTAAATAGAAAATAACGAAAGTTACATTACTCTGTGAGTAATAAAAGAATGGATGGCTTAATTAAAAAAACTGTCCAAGTGTTAATTTTCCGTATTGATTGGCATCTGCCATAAAGCCTTTCTTACTCTTTAGAAAATGTAAGAATATATTGGGGGCTCAGATTCCTCAATGCGAAAAGGCTCGTGGCTTCTGTAGCCAGACTCTGCACTGAATCACACTTACACTGACACCATGCTGCACAATCTGCATTAAGCCTCACACATCCTTGTGCATTGGCTTCATGAGTAGAGTGTGGATGAACGCTGCACTGCAGGAATATTGAGCAGTGGGTAAACAGTCTTAAGAGGGAGGGAGGTACATGTCATAGTATCATTTACTCAACAATATCAATAACTTGGGGGTAGGATTTTCGATAAAATATTGAAGAATTATGTTATGTACACTGATAATAATTTTAGCAATCTATGATTGATCTAGCATATGTTAGTATAGCCAATCAGAATTGCCGGATGCCAAAGCACCCCACGAAACCAGGAAAAATCAACTAAGGTTAAAATTATTTTAATGAATTTATTTGTGAGTATTACTTGTTTTACTGAGTTCGGATTGGCTACTTCGTCTTGAATTGTACTCTTAAGATATAAAGTATATGGTAACAATATCTTAAGTCAGGCAATAAATGCACCCAACCAGGCACAACCCACACACAGCAGTCATAAACAAACACCCTCGACCACATGGATTCAAGTCCTAAGTACACGGCACAATTACTGTTATGTCAATCGTACACTTGTCCTAAAAACTTCATTCTGTCACCGCTATGTTTAATTCAAGAATAGTCAGCCATTAAAATACCTCCCTACCTAGTTTAAATTAAACCACACCTACCTAAGCGTTAGCTATTATAGTCACATCTAATATCACCTTCTTAATAAGAAAAGTCAAGTAATTTCACTAACTATGTGTTTATAAACCAATATTATTTTAGACAATGTTTAAATTGATTTTGAATGAGGCCTATCATGACATAAGTTGTTCCAGTTCTGATCTGTCTATAAATCGAACCCAAGTCACCTTTCCTTTCTGATTGCATAGTTTTCATTGATTACCGCTTTGCCAGATCTACTGAAATATCAGTAGAACTACTGGATTCCATAGCAATCTTCTCCAATATTGAAAACAGTGAAAAATAAACTGACATATTGGGTCTTCAGGCAAAAAATTTTTTATTTTGATAATTTTATAGCATTATACTACAGTAGCATTGTAATTTTACAGTGCAGTGCTACATTTTGGTAATTGTGTAGTTAACTTGTTCTAAGGAAGTCCAGCAAGGGTAACAGCAATTTAAAAAAAAAAACAAATAATTTAATGTTTCATATGTTCTGTTTAATAAAACTCAATGGATCTTATTCAAAGACGTTTTTAGTCCGAACTCAGGTAAGGCCACTCTCTGACTAAAATTTTTTGTATTCAGGGAGCATTTATATTGCTTCTCCATGTACCATCTTGCTTTAGTATGGCGTAACTTTTGGTCTGCACAGAGGGAAGGATTAACAAAATATTAAGGTCAAAAGGAAACATGGCGAACAATAAATACGACTGTTTCGTTGATATAACATTCCAGTGAAAGCTAGATAACGTTTACGAAACACATACAAATACCCATTTATACATTACATTATTTGCAGATTCTACCATTTTGTATTAATATGTCGACCTAATGAATGAAATGTTCTGATGGTAACAATTCCAAGAAAAATATACCTTATAAGCTTAATAATAATCCATTATTTTTACTGCAATAACTTTCAATTTTGTGTCAATCAAATATATTTTATGAAAACAGATTCAATGGATTCGTGATATTAATACACACAAAGAGAATTTAAGTACATATCTAATATTCTCTATATGTAAATAAAAGTATTATCTTACAACCAATATGTAGTAGTAGCTCAATGGTAATATTGAAGGCCAAAGAAAAGAGGAATGAATATTCGAATCTTTTCTGGGAGATATAATTTTAATCAGTTTATAATGCATTTAACATTATAATACACTTTTAACATAATTAATAAGATAGTATTTCCATAATATAAAGTAACCAGCCTATATATACTCTGCATAGGGAATGTGTAATGAAAATTTAACAAATCATAATAGAATAATATTAATTTTATTGTTCTACATTCTACAGTATTGTCATATATGAGACACTTACAAAATAACATTTAGGTAATAAATTAATGCTTATACAAGCATACAAAAATTGCAGCCCTAATGGCAGTATTCATAAGTTGTCCATGTCTGTTAAGACCTTTTAAACACCCTTTTCTAATCCATATATGTGTAAAATATCATCTTTTCTTTTAATGTCAACAATTATATTCAAATTATAACACAGCAAATAAAAATATATTCTCTTTGTAATTATATCTATTAACATTATTGTAAATTACTGTTAAATTTGAAAAGAAAAACCAAAGTTTCATTAGTAAGATTTATGAAGTGTAGTGCTATCTAGAAACGAAATTTTGAAATACTTTCTCCTTACTAACCTTCGATGAACTTCATGGATGATCATCTCAAGATCACTCTTAGACGAAGCTCTCACTATGATGAAGGCATGCTTATTTTAAAGTGAGTGAGATTTTATTGTCAATGATTTTTTATTTAGTGGAAAATAATGTTGTAAATGTTTCATATTTAGTTTATTTGTTATTTATTATTGTCAAATTATACAGATATTTTATGTTGTAATGTTGATAAGGCAACATTGAAAATTGGCTAAAGGCCAACAATAATTAAGTTAAAATTGAAGCTCCCAAGGAGATGCAAGCTCTGGGGAAGTGGAGGCGAGATGCCCCTTGAGGCCTAATCAAAACTTTTCCTGTTATTATTTTCTATCGCAGGTGAATTATCAGTTCACAAAGCTGCTCGGGCGCAAAATGCGAGACACACCACGTATGCGACCTGCTTCTCTAAATACTTAACTCTTGCTAACTATGTGGATGTGATGTGCTGGCCGGCTTGCCATGTTGGTGAATCACATGGAACTTCTTTCTAGAACAAGAAGCAATATTTTGGACTTATAACACTTAATACACGCAAAAAAGACACACAAAATAATTCCTTCACAACATGTTTAAAAGTAACATTGAATGAATCAGGTGGGCGAAATGTAGATGTTAAATATTTAGAATGAATAACACAGAAAATAACAAATAAACCCATTACCTTGTGAGTTACAAAAGAATGGGTTGCTTTATTAAATGTATGTCCAATTATGATAAATATGTTCGATTGGCGTTTGCCTTATAGTCTTACTTGCTCTTGGGGTAATGAAAGTAGATAGTGAGGGTTCTGATTCATTCATGGAATGACGCTCGTGGCTTCTGTAGCCAGACACTGCACTGAATGACACTTACATTGACACCACGATGCACTACCTGTGTGACATCTCACACACCCATGCACACTGGCTATCCGGGTAGAGAGTAAATGAATTTTGCGCTGCATGAGTGGAAAAATGGTCTTAAAAGTGAGCATGGTAAACATCAAATGCCGCCCACCCTTCCACAATTATGGGGAAGTTTGAAGCCACTTATGATCAGTCACAGCACAGGCAAACTCTCCTGCCGAGATGTCTCCTATGTAGCATATAGGGGCTTCTAACCAGACCATCACGTGTCTGGAACTGCTGCTAATGATTCTATTGTGGTTGTTTGCATTTCGGCAACTTGAGAGCCGTCGATATGCCGCTTAAACTGCCGCACGCAGCTGGCGGCTGCTTCTACTGTTGTTATCGATGGAAGCAGAAGGAGCCAGCCGAATCACATTCCTTGCTTTCACAATCGTCATTTACGCCCATGTCATCCTCGTCTTCCAAATCAATCTGTACTCAGGAGCGAACCTAACATGTTACAACTAAGAGGCATTGATGATATCGATGTGTCTCTTTAGCAGGCTCTGATGCACACACTCTTCTTACGCTTACGTCGCTTACGCTTTTTACGAAATTGCTTCGACGATGAGCGTCTTTTTATCTTCTTCAGAATGTCGCTCAGAAAGAGTTCGCCCTGGTTACGATGCTAAAACTTGCATGGTTGCACTCGATGGCACTGCACCATCAGTAAATATAATTCCAGACTTAAGATGGGCCCTTGCTGGTGCTAGAATGCGGGGAGAATTTGGGATTTCGATGACTGCTTGCAACGATTTTTAAGTAGGTACGGAAACATGTTCCACCTCCATGCTTTCACACTGGCACTCGACAGCGTGCTCGCCTTCAAGGGCACTCAGGTATCCACTCACATTTTCTCCATTTCTTGGACTTATTGTTTTTGTTGTTGTTGATCCGATGTCCTCAACACGCTCTCTGCCATGGTCAAACTCCTCCTCCTCGTTTGGTCGACCTCTGACGGCTGCTGCAGTATCTGGCATCGACAAAAGTGGGTAGAGGGTGGCGAATTTTTTGGGAGAGTGCCAAACCACTTTCCTCCTCTGACTTACGCATTACAATCTCGGCATTCTGTTCGCTAACATGAATGGTTGAGACTTCCTCTGCGACTTCGATGGCAACATTACCTGATGACAGTTGTCGGTAATTCGATGTGCCCTTATGGTTTTCTGACCCTCTCTGACAAGGTAAGTGTGTCGGTCCTACACTTTTTATCATCTGGTACAGGCAACACCATTTCGTATTGAAACCCACTCAGAATATCTGCCACACAGTGGACTATAGCTGCACACACAGATAATCGATCTGGCCAGCCTGAACTGCAGGTAGTGGTCTCTTGCTGGTTGGGACCCTCGTTGCAGTGTACTCGCTCTGATGGTTCAGGTGTTCTGATCCCTTTTGCTTTCTCTCGTCACGCTGTTCCCTGCTACTCACATAGCTGGTTGTTGGGTTTGACTACGGGCAATTTTTCATTACAGGCAACACCATGTTTTGCCCAAGCAGTACGTCGGTGGGTGTGTGGCCAGTAGTTGCATTATTTATACTGGCGGAGGGTGAAGTGGTTGGCAGGCATGTTGTTACCTCAACTGGTATGCTGCTCATTCATACTAAGTTGCAGTTGCACCTTCAACTACCCATATAGCGACACTATGTGAGATTTGACCACGATTTGAAAAACCAACGTCTTCAAGTGACGTGTCCACCAACGGGTTCTCATCTCATTCCATTTTCATCCTGTAAATTGGACCCCGTTGTCCGTTAACAACGGCTTTAGGTACCTCCAATGAGACAAATATTTGTGCACCAACACTTTCAAGATGTTTGTAACACGTGCGATCATTAAGGAGTTTACTTTTACCCATCTAGAATAATACATGGTAACAACCAATATAAACCGTTTTCCTCCTACTGACCTTAGGTATGATCCCATTAGATAGAGTCTTACTGTTTCTAATGGCCGTCTGGGTAGTCTGGGTTGCTGCTGTTGGATCCCATCTGCTATTTGCACCTATAAATATTGGCCAACTGGTATACCATACTAGCAACTTGTTCTAATGTGAAATTTAATGCTCGGATCAGTAGAGCCCACCATGTTAGTTTGCTCCTAGCTTCACGCACACTGTGTAACTTGACGAGACACCCATTGTCGGTAAATAGTGTGAACCTTTAATACTCAATTTATGCTCTGTAAATTTGGTTGTCCACACTACGACCAAACACTCCCGCTTGTCGATGGCATAACATCTCTCTGTCTGACCAATTTTCGCACTTGTAAAGTCTATCACATGTCGAACACACTCTCGGAGCCAGTTAATTAACCCAAAGAAATTTGGTAGCTTCTTGTGTGAACTTGATATCTAATAGTTTAAACTTAACTACACAGTATTTAACTTACTTCCGATTTCGTCTACACGTACCAGGAAATCGAGCTGTGTCTTACCTATATGGCATTTGTTTGCTGCACATTTTGCACATTCATCGCAAATCGTTCAAGTACTATACTGAGGTGGTGTTCATGAACTTCCCAGGTCTGCTACCATAATAGAATGTCGTCCAAATAGGTGAACTTGAAATCGAGTACAATGACATCTGTACATGCACCATCATTACTTGAAATTTGGCTGGCGCAGATGTTATACCAAAAGGCATTGTGCAGAATTGGTATCAGCTTCCATCAGGTGTGGTTAAAGACGTTTTCTCCCTAACGTCCTGCTCCACAGGCACCTGTCAGTATCGCCTACGCAAATCAAGCGATGACAGTATTTTAGCCTTGCAGTGCGATGCCAGTTCGTCCATGATACTGATGAAATGTGGCAAAGCATTACAGGTTGCCTGATTGACATTGCGAAAACCTATGAATCAGCTATAAATCAGCTCCCATAATTTTTGGCAACAAAGTAATTGCGAAGTTATATCCTCTGTGCATAGGGTCAATAACTCCACCCTCCAAAATCTCGTTTATTTTTTCGAGCATGATACCAGCTTGATGAGTCATATAGCTATGCAGAGAGGTGTTTATGTATCCTTCTTGGATTATTGCATTAGTGGGATTGCATGTTCCACTGCAGTTGTTCTATGTAACACATCATGCTTAGGGGACATATTCATATTTCATCCAACAGACATTGAAAGCAGCCTGTTTTTTTGGTGTGACAATATGTTTAAACTCACCAAGCTAAACATTAGGTACTCTGTCATCTGACTGCTTATCAAAATGGTATACTGTATGTCTTTCTCCCGCTCCGAAATGGATACGCTTTGCTGCTGGCTGAATGATAGTGTTCCGTTCTGATAACCATGGTACACCCAGTACCACATCCACTCTTATGTCTGTCGTTATAATTGCAGTAGTTATTGTGTTCAAATCACACACTGATATTGTAAGCATAGCCTGTCCTAAAGCTTCACTATTGTATTCGCCAGTAGCGAGGTGAATTATGTTGTGCGAAGTGGTTACATCTTGTTTGTCGAAAAAGTGCAGTTCATCAAAATTAAGGGATGTGGCCATGTCAATCAGGGCATGATAGGTTCGACCATTTACAAACACAAGGATACAAATTCATTGTGACATGTTTCCACAAACATGCTGTAACAGTGCATGTGGCGGTCTCAACTTAAGGAGCTTCTGTGGAACAGAGGGTGCCAGAGAAGTCCGGCCACCTTACACTGCTACAGTTTCCCTGCTGACTGACTGCAGGCCGCTTGAAGGTTGCAAGGTTGGGGTTGTTAGGGCACTTCGTACGCCAATGGGAAACCTCTGCAGGTATACAGTAGTGGCACATCATGTAACATACTTTACTTTCGTCTCACAGGTGACCTTGCTTTCCTACACTATGCGTGCACTGTTCGTTTTGCTGTTATTGACATTTTACAAGGCACTGTCATTTCCTTTTTTCACTGTTTTTCTATCCCAGAACTGTCCATTAAACAATTTGAATGAAATCCTCTGTAGTACCCATGGTTTTGAACTTTCTACTGGGCACTGCATGTGGCGCCATAGTGTAGCATTATTTTCATGATGTTGTTGACACATACTCTGGTACAGTATCTGCACGGCAACCAACAGTTCATCCACTATACTGTTAAGTAATTGTGTCTGTGGTGCACAATATTCTGGTAAAGCAGTTTCTGCCACAAACTCTAGCTCATATTGCTCACTTAGCTAACGGTAAATTTCCTCACAAAGTATGCTTTAAGGTATACGAATATTGACAGCTGTTGTCTTACTGTTGTTCCTATCATATAAACATACTCCATGATTACAGAGAGGTGTAGGCATCACCGTAGTGCCATTGTAATGAATGCAGATATTCTTCCCACTCGAAGCTATACTGATTAATGGAATGCCACCATTTCTTCGCACCACACTGGAACTGGATTCCAAAACACCCAGACCATTCTTCCTCTCACACACTGTGTTTTCGCAGACACGATATGCAGTCCCAGATGAAGACTGCCGGATCTGCATTCGTGGTGGCTGCAAAGTTCGGCAGCAATTAAAACTTTGTTGACATTTTTGTTCGGCTGCTTTCGAGGTTATGTTCCACTGTCGCTGCTTTCTCCTCTTACATCCTGATCTTTGGCCAGCTGTGAGTTACGATGTGTATACAGTGGCTGGTCTGGTACGGTGTTACATGCGTAGGAGTGGGGAGTGGAGCTGGAATTATGTTTTGCAGGAATTTTGGGTAATTTGGATTATAATAGTACCCAGATAAATTCTGTAAATAAGGGAGTAGGACATAAAAATGGAATTTGTATTGTTGGGGAGTTCGGTAGAGGCAGTATTGAGTGGTCAGACTGGACAGAAGTGTTTACAGTTGTGACTTACCGTTTGTCGATGTTGACAGTTGTTGATTTACAATTTCATTTGCTTCCTGGTCTCTACACTCAGCCTGTTCTTCCTTCGCTGAAGTTTCCTACTTGATGCTGCACTTATGTAGCTCAATTGCCAAGTCCTTACTTCCCTTTTCCAGTTTGTTTACATTTCAAATGGGATTTTCTCCATGTTGCCCCACTGTCTGCTGTCCTGTGATTCAACACTTCAATTCGGCGAATATATCATCTTATTTGTACGTTTTTTTGTTGTTCTGTGTTTTCAAGTTTTGTTCTCAAATTATGCACACAAAGTTCCTGTGGTTCACAGTCTCGAATTCGGATTCGGATAGCGCTCTTAATGCTTTCGACTTTTGCATTGATTACATGTTAAGAGAAATTTACCTCCAACCGCACAGTAGATCACAACACCAGTGTGGCTGTTCGTCGTTGGTTGATGTATTTTATTGTTTGTCAGCCGAAATTGTTTTAACAATGTACTTATGTTTGATCCGTTGTATCAGTTTGCAAGATTTTTCGTGGCAATGTCGTTGTTTGTGCTGAACTTATGAATACATTTGCAGAACTTGTAGCCTAACTTTTACCAGTCCTCTACATTGGGTTTTGTAGCATACAGACACTGAAAACAAGATAGTGCATCAAAACTCGATTGTGTCTGGGCAGTTATGGCGTTAAGAAACCAACCCACGTGCCTGCAGAAGTCTTAGTTGCGGTAGCACGGACCGGCCTATGGCATATAGGGGCTGTCCCCGCTAGATGCGGTGGAGGGATCAACGACCGATGGATGCACAGCTGAATCGAAGTGTGGCGCAGTTGATCAGTTGGACGCTGTAGTGCGGAGAGTATGGGAGGGAGGTCGGATATTCCTGCTCTTGTTTACCATCTTTTCATTTCTCCCAGATCCTCCTTGGTCTGCTGCTTGTACAGGGCTTTAACACATGGCGGTTCACACCTTTTCATCTGTTCTTCTTCAATGCACTAATGCATCGTGGTCAGAGATCACATCGCTGCCCAAAGATGGCTGAATTTCCCGCTTGTTCACCTTTGTTACCACAATCGTCATTCATGGTGTTTTGGCGCACTTTTTGAGTTAGCCCCAGGTATATTTTACAGACATCTTGAATGTGTCCAGAGGAGCATTGTGGCACTCTAATTGGTTATCTGGCCTTCTGCATTGTCCTCTTATTGCGGGTATTGTAGTGAGGATGAAAGGAAAAATACAAATGAAATATTCAGAGAGAACTTTTGCATAAAATTTGGCGAGACGTTTTGGAATATGACATATTCAGTTTCACAAGATCCTACTAAGAATAGGCCACCAATTTGGGCGACTTCGTGGTGTAGATTGTGGTACGAGATTGGGGTTTCGTGGTTTGTCGGTGGGCAGATGAGTTAAATTTATATGGTGATAATAGGTTTCAGAAAAATCTAGGGAATTTCGGATATAGTAACCCGGGCACCATGCATCACTAGCATGATGCCAAACTCTGGTAGAGCATTCACTTATAGTCTCGGGGACGTTCGGTCGACGACCAAGGTGGAATCCTCCCTGGTGTTCTGGTACTGATGATGATAAGTAAGTAGTTACTGATGATAAGTAAGTTGTTAGCATGCTGTGTCATGACCTTTTCGGTCTAGGCATAGTCCCACTGTAAGGCCAGAAAAAGGTATGTAAAATTAAATATATAAAAAAGCATACACACTTGGTACGATAGACAAAGGTTACACTTTTGCGGGAAGTATGGCCCGCGCCCTTAAAAGTCCATATACCGACCTGAAATAATACACACTGTTTCTTAGTCATAACATTTATTCAGACTATGCTTTACAGGTCCCCTAGGAGAGAACTTGTTACAACACACACAGGACATAAGAATGCCGGTAAGGCGACACTGAAAAACAACACGTGGAAAAACAATAATTAAGGGAAAATTGTAACTTTCCCAGGCGATGCAAGCATTGAAGAAGTGGATCTGAGGTGTCCCGAGTGGCATAAAATACACAGTTACAGCAATTAAAGTATATTGAGGGTTAATGATAAGTTCACAAAGATGGTGGCATCATGTGGTACTACTTTCTAGTACAGGAATCAATATACTTGCCTTATCACAATCACTGCATGTTAAAACACACATATTACATGCTTCAAAACATGCTTAATAGTAACATATAATGAACACGGCGTGTGAGACGTGGATGGTAAAAATGTGTAAAGAATAAAACAGAAAAAAACGAAAGACACATTTATCTGTGAGTAATAAAAGAATGGAAGGCTTAATTTAACATCTGTCCAAGTTTAATAACTCCGTATTGAATGGCATCTGCCATAAAGTCTTACTTACTCGTAAGAAAATGTAAGAAAATATTGAGTGTTCAGATTCCTCCATGCCATGCGTCTTGTGGTTTCTGTAGCCAGACGCTGAAATGAATTTCACTTACATTGCACACTGGATATCCCGGTAGAGTGTGGATAAATGATGCTCTGCTGGAGTGCTCAGCAGTGGTAAAATGGTCTTAAACGGGAGCATGGTACACATCAAACACACCTCCCTCCCCATTCTTTTGAAAGGGTTTCTAACACTCGTGATCATTCACAGCACAGGCAAACACTCCTGCCCTGAAGTCTCCTGCATAACACTTAGGAGCTACTTGCCAGATCCCCCACATGTCTGGAACTGCTGCTGTTGGTTATGTTCTGGTTGTTGGCGTTTTGGCAACTTGAGAGCCATCGAGCTGCCTCTTAAACTGCCGCTCGCCGCTGGCACCTTCTTATACTGTTGTTTTCGATGATTGCAGTAGGAACCGGCCGAATCTCTGCCCTTGCTGTTACCATTGTCATTTACGCCCATGTTATCCTCCTCTTCCAACTCACACTGTACTCGGGAGTAAGCCGAACACATTTGCAACTAAGAGGCATTGACCACGTGGATGTGTCTGTTTAGCTGGGTCTGATGTACACACTCTTCTTATTCTTATGTCGCTTAAGCTTTCTTCCGAGAACGCTTAGACGATGAGCATCTTGTTTTCTTATTCAGAATGTCCTTCGGTATGTGTTCGCCCTGGATACAACGCTGAAACTTGAATGTTTACACTCGATGGCACTGCACCCTCACTAACTATGATGCCAGACTTTGGATGGACACTCGCAGGTGCTAGTAAGCTGGCGAATTCAGGCTTTCTACGTCCACTTGCAATGTTCTTTAAGTAGGTACAGAAACATGTTTCACCTCCCTGCTATCCTTCTGGCGCTCGACATCGCCCTCGCCATCAAGGGTCACCAGCTCTCCACTCAAATTTTCTCTGTTACTTAGGCTTACTCTTATTTATGTTGTTGGTCCGACGTTCTCAACATGCTCTCTGCCATGCTCAACCTCCTCCTCCTCGTTTGGTCGACCTCTGTCGGATGCTGCAGTATCTGGAATCGACGGAAAGTGGGTAGTGGTTGGCGACCTCCTTGGGTGAGGAGCCAAACTCTTTCCTCCTCTGACTCACGCATTGCGATATTGGCATTCTGTTCGCTATCATGAGTGGTTGAGTCTTCGGTTGCGACTTCGTCGGCGACATTACCCAATGACAGTCGTTTGTAATTCGATGTGCCCTTATAGTTTTGTGACCCTCTCTGACAAGCTAAGTGTGTTGGTCCTACGCTCTTGGTCATCTGGTGCACTCAACTCCATTTCGTCTCCAGTCCACACAGAAGTTCTGCCACATAGTGAACTGTGGCAGCACACACAGATATACGTTCTGGCCAGCATGAAGTGCTGGAAGCAGTCTCTTGCTTGTAGGGACCCACATAGCAGTGTACTCTGTCTCATGCTTCTGGTATTCTGTTCTCCTTTGCTTTCTCTCGTCACACTGTTCCCTGCTACTCACATAGCTGGTACTTAGGTTTGCCTATGTGCAATTTTTCTCTCCAGGCAGTGGAAAGTATTGCACAAACAGTACATCGGCGGGTTTGTGGCCAGTAGTGGCATTTACATGCTGGCAGATGGTGAAGAGGTTTTGTAGGCAGGTTATCACACCGACTAGTATTCTGATCATTTATACTACGCAGCACTTGCACCTTCAACTACCCTTATAATGGCAGTCTGTGGGTTTTGACCACGGGTTGGAAAACCACAGTGTTCAGGTGACGTGTCTCCCACCAAGTGCTCATCTCATTCCTTTTCTCTCCTGTGAATTGGGATACATTGTCCATTCACAATGGCTTTGGGTACCCCCAACAAGACACGGATTCTCGGTCCGACACATTCACGATGTGTGTTACTCGTGCGCTCATTAATGAGTAAACCAGTACCCATCTTGAATAATTGGTGGTTACAACCAATATAAATCGTTTTCCTTCTACTGACCTTGGGTATGGTCCAATGAAATAGAGTCTTACAGTTTCTAATGGCCATCAGGGTAGTCTGGGCTGTTACTGTTGGGTACCATCTGCTATTTGCGCATAAAATTTTGGACAACCGGGATACCAGACCAGCAACGTGTTCTAATGTGTAATTGCATGCTCGGATTTGTAGAGCCCACTACGTTAGATTGCTCCAAACTTCACGCAAACTGTGTTACATGATGAGACACCTATTGCCGGTCCATAGTGTGAAACTTTGATACTCAAATCATGCTCTGTAAATTTGATTGCCCACACTACGGCAAACCTCTCGCGCTTGTCCATGTCGTACCTTCTCTCTGTCTGGCCCAATTCCACACTCGTAAAATATATCACATCTCAAACACACTCACAGAGCCACTTTATATAGCCAAAGAACTTCAGTAGCTGCTTGTGTGTACTTGATGGCTACTAGTTGATAATTAGACTTCACTGCTCAGGATTAAACTTATTTCCGATTTCGTCAACTTGCCCCAGGATATCGAACTGTGTCTTACCTATATGGCACTTGTTTGCCGTGAACATTAGCCTGTTTATCGCAAATCGTTCTAATACTATACTGAGGTGGTGTACATGAACTTCCCATGTCTGCTACCTTAATAGAACGTCGTCCCAGTAGGCAACTTGAAATCCCATACAAAGATATCTAGTACATGCACCATCATTGCTAGAAATGTGGCGGGTGCAGATTTCATACCGAAAGGCATTTTGACGAACTGGTGTCATGAGTGGTTAGAGAAGTTTTATCCCGACCCTCCTGGTTCCAAGGCATCTGCCAGTATCACCTATGCAAATCAAGTGATGATAGTATTTTTCCCTTGCAGAAAGATGCCTGTGCATCCTTGACACTGATGTAATGTGGCAAAGCTCACAGATGGCATGATTGGTAGGGGAAGATATCTATGCGAAGTAGTGCCAGATCGCATCCTTTTTCATCGCCAATGTAATTGGGAAGTTTAATCCGCTGCACATAGGCTCAGTAACTCCGTCTGCTGCCATCTCCTTAGTTTGTTCGCGTATGATATGAGATTGATGAGGCATATAGCTGTGCAGGGCAGTGTATATAGTTTCTTCTTGCATTATTGCACAGGGGAGATTACTTGTTCAGAGCTACAGATGTTCTATGTAATACGTCATGCTTAGCGAACACGTCCAACAGACATTGAAACTAAGCCTATTATTTTGGCGGAACGATATGGATAAACTCAATTAGTAAAATATTAAGTACACTGTCTTCTGACTTCTTATAAATTTTCTATGCTGTATGTCTTTCTCTCGCTCCGAAATGGATATGACTTGCTTCTGGTTCAACGATAGTGTTCTGTACTGATAACCATGTTACTCCCTGTATCGCATCCTCTATTATGTCTGCCATAATAATTGCAATCGTTATTGTGTTCAAACATGCACTCATATTGCAACCATAGCCTATCAAAATGCTGCACTACTGTGTTCACCAGTAGCGAGGTGAATATCATGGTTCGAAGTGGTTGCATCTTCTTAGATGAAAAAGTGCATTTGATTATAATTATGGGATGTGGCTGTGTCAATCAGGACATGATACGTTCTACCATACACAAACAAAAGGATATATTAGTTGTGCCTTGATACTACAAAAATGTTGTAACATTGCATGCTGCGAGGTCAATTTAAGCATCTTCTATGAAACAGGGGGGTCAGCGATGACCGGCCTCCTTACCCACGCCTCTGTTTCCCTCCTGACTGGCTGAAAGGTCCCTAGTAGGTAGCAAGGTGAGGGATGTTAGAACACTTCTTCTGCCAATGGGAAACCTTAGCTGGATAACAGTAGTAGCACGGCATGCCACGCACTTTACTGTCGTCTCACAGGTGTCCTTGCTTTCCTACACTATGGAGTGCACTGTTCGTTTTGCTATTCTTGATATTTCGCAATGCTATTCCATTCCCATTTTTCACTGTTGTTCTGCCCGGGTTCTGTCCGAAATACAATTTGAACGAATTCCTCTGTTGTTCTTGTGGTTTGGAACTATCTTCCGGTTTCTGCTTGTGGTGCTATTGTACAGTATTATTTTCACGACGTGGTTGACACGCACACCACTACAATATCTGCACTGCACACAACAGTTCGTCCACATTACTGTTTAGAAATTGTGCCAGAGGTGCACAATATTCAAGCAATGCTGTTTCTGCTACTACGTCTAGCGCTTATTGCTCACTAAGCTAGTGGTGAAATATCCTCACAACGCGTGCTTTCCTTTTTATTAATACTGACAACTGTTTGTCTGGCTGATTTTCCTGGCGTGTAAACTTACTCTGTGCTTGCAGAGAGTTGTAGGCATCACCACAGTGGAATTGTAATGAATGTAGATATTCTGCCCTCTCGATGCCATAGTGATTAATGGATTGCCACCATTTCTTCGCACAACACTGAAACTGGTTTCCAAAACACCCAGCCGATTCTTCCTCGCACACACCCTACTTCCGCAAATGCGTAGTGCTGTCCCGCATGAAGACTGCTGGATCTGCATTAAGTGTGGCTGCAAAGTTCGGCAGAAAGTAAAACTATGTTGACATATTTGTTCATCTGCTTTCGAGGTTATGTTCCACTGTTGTAGCTTTCTCCTCTTACATCCTGCTCTTTGGCCAGCTGTGAGTTATGATGTGTATACAGTGGCTAGTCTGGTATGGTGTTACATGCGTAGAAGTGGGGAGTGGAGCTGGTATTATGTTTTGCAGGAATTGTGGGTAATTCGAATTAGAATAGTACCCAGATAAATTCGTTAAATAAGTGAGTAGGCCACAGAAATGGAATTTGTATTGTTTAGGGGGTTCGGTAGAGGTAGTGTTGAGTGGGCAGACTGGACAGAAGTGTTAAAAGTTGTGACTTAAGGTTTGTCGATGTGACAGTTGTTGATTTACAATTTAATTTGCTTCCTGGTCTCTACACTCAGCCTGTTCTTCCCTCGTTGACGTTTCCTACTTGATGCTACACTTCTATAGCTCATTTGACAAGTCCTTACTTCAATTTTCCGGTTTGTTTACATTTCAAATGGGATTTTCTCCAAGTTCTCCCAATCTGTGCTGTCCCATGTTCGGTTAGGCAATCTTTATGCTTTCGACATTTGCATTGGTTACATGTTAGGAGAAATCTACTTCCACTGGCCAGCAGATCACAGTACCAGTGTGGCTGTTTGTGGTTTGTTGATGTATTTTTTGTTCGTCAGCCGAAATAGTTTAGTCAATGTCCTCGTGTTTGACCCGAGGTATCACTTTGTAGTTTTTTCGTGGTAGAGTTGTTGTTTGTGCTGGACATATGAGTACATTTGCAGAACTTGGTGCCTTACTCGTACCAGTCTGCTACATTGGGGTGTTGTATGATACAGGCACTTTAAACACTTGAGTGCATCAGTACTCGATTGTGTTAGGCCAGCCATGGTGTTAAAAAACTAACTCATGTGCTTGCAAAAGACTGAGTTGCATTGTCATGGCCCGGCCAATGTCGCATCGTGGCTGTCCCCGTTCGATGTGGCGAAGGGATTAACGACCGATGGTCGCACAGCTGAATCTCGGCGTGGTGCAGATGATCAGTTGGACGTTGGAGCGGTTTCGTCAAGGATATAAGGGGGGAGGTGGAAATTTCAACTCTTGTTTCTCCACCTTGTCGTTTCTCCCAATCGTCCTTGGTTTGGTGCTGGTACAGGGGGTCAACATGTGGCGACTCTCACCTTTTCCTCTGTTCTTCTTAAATGCAGAAAGGCATCACAGTCTGATATCACATTGCTGCCCAAGGGTAGCTGAATTTCCCAATCGTTCACCTTTGTTACCATAATCATGATGCATGATGTTTTTGGGGACTTTTTCAGTCGGACACTGGCATAATTTATCGACATCTTCAATGTGTCCGGAAAGCATTATGGCTCACTTGTTGGTAATCTCGCCTGCTACATTTTCCTCTTATTACAAGTATCGTAGTGAGGATGACAGGGAAAAAGTCAAAGGAAATATTCACATAGATCTTTTGGGTAAAATTTGGCAAGACGGTGTGGGATTTTACAGATTCAGTTTTAGAGGATCCTAGGAAGAATATGCCACTAATTCGGGGCATTATTATGGTGTGGATTGTGGTACGAGAAGTGGGTGTTGTGGAGCATCGGTGTGTACAGAAGTAGAATTTATAAGGTTATAATAGGTTTCAGGAAAATCTAGGGAATTTGGGATATAGTTACCCTTGCATGTTGCCGAACTGTGGAAGAGCATTAACTTGTAATCTCGGGGTTATTCGGCCGTCGAACAAGGCGGTATCATTCCTGGTGTGCTGGTACTCTTTATTGAAGTATAATAACTGATGATAAGTAAGTTGTTTGGTTGCAGTGCTGTGACCTATTTGGGCTAGGCACACACCCACAGTAACACTAGAAAATGGTATGACAAATTCAATACATGAAAATCATACACATTTGGTACAATGGACAAAGGTTACACTTTGGCGGGAAGCATATCCCATGCCCGGAAAACTCAAAATACTGACCTGAAATAATACACACGCTTTCTTAGTCATAAAATTTATTTAGGCTATGCTTTACAGGTCCCCCTAGGAGACAACTCGTTACAACACACGCCGTCCTTAAGCCTGCCGGTAAGGCGACACTGTTAAACAGCACATGGAAAACAATAAATAAAGGGAAATTGAAGCTTCTCCAGGCATTGCAAGCACTGGAGCAGTAGATCTGAAGTGTTCCGAGCGGCTTAAAATAAACAGTTCCAGTAATTAAAGTATATTGCAGGTTAATGATCAGTCCTCAAAGATGATGGAGTCACGTGGAACTACTTTATAGTACAGGAAGCTGGACTTAAAACGCTTACTGCACGCTAAAAAGACACACACACTACCTGCTTCACAGCATGCTTAAAAATTACATAGAATGAACATAGTGTGTGAGATGTGAATGGAAAAATTTGTAAAGAATAAAATAGAAAATATCGAAAGTTGCATTACTCTGTGAGTAATAAATGAACGGATGGCTTAGTTTAACATATGTTCAAGTCTAATAACTCCGTTTTGATTGGCATCTGCCATAATTCCTTACTTTTAAGAAAATGTAAGAATATATATGGGGGTTCAGATTCCTCCGTGCCAAACGGCTCGTGGCTTCTGGAGCCAGACTCTGCACTAAAACACACTTACACTGACACCATGCTTCACTATCTGCATTACACCTCACACACCCTTGTGCGCTGGCTGCACGAGTAGAGTGTGGATGAATGCTGCACTAGCTGAATATTGAGCAGTGCATAAACACTATAAAGTTTGTAGGGAGGCATGTGTCATAGTATCATTTACTCAACAATATCAAAAACTAGGGGGTAGGTATTTTCGATTAAACATTGGAGAATTATTTTATGTACACAGATAATTATATTAGCAGTCTAAGATTGATCCAGTAACTGTTAGTATAATCAATCAGAAAAAATGGGTGCCTAAGAAGCCGACGTAACCGAGAAAAATCGGCTAAAGGGTGAATTTATTACATATATTTATTTGTAAGTACTATTTGTTTTACTGGGTTCGGATTGGCTACTTCGTTTTGAGTTGTATGCTTAAGATATAATATATATGGTAACGATATCTTAAGTCAGGCAATCAATGAACACAACCTGGCATGACCCACACACAGCAGTCATAAACAAACACCCTCGACCACAATGATTCGTGTCATAAGCACACGGCACAATAACTGTTATGTAATATGGACACTTGTTTTAAGTATTACATTCTGTTACCTCTATGTTATATTCGAGAATAGTCAGGCATTAAACTACCTCCCAACCTAATTTAAATTAAACCATACCTACCTAAGCATTGGCATTAATAGTCACATCTAATACCACCTTCTGAATAATATAAGTCATGTATTTTCACTAACTATGGCTATATTAACCACTATAAATTTAGATAAATTTTAAAATAGTTTTGAATAAGGCCTATCATGGTATAAGTTGTGCCAGTTATGTACTGTCGATAAATGGAACACAAGTCACCTTTCCTTTGTGTTTGGGTAGTCTTCATTGATTACCGCATTGCCAGATCTACTGAAATTTAAGTAGAACTACTAGATTCTATAGAAATCTACTCCAATATTGAAAACAGTGGAAAATATACTGACATTTTTTGTCTTCATGATAAACTTTTTAATTTTGATAATTTCTAGCATTGACAATACAGTGTTCAAAATCATTGTTATTTTACAGTGCAGTGCTTCATTTTGGTAATTGTGTAGTTAACTCGTTCTAAGGTAGTCCAGCAAGGGCAACAGCAATAAAAAATATACAAATAATTTAATGTTTCGTATATTCTATTTAAAAAACTTAATGGGTCTTATTCAAAGACGTTTTTAGTCCGAACTTAGGAAAGACCGTTCTCTGACTAAAATATTTCATATTCAGAGAGCACTCATATTGCTTGTCCGACGACCACCTTGCTTTAGTATGGCCTAACAGTAAGTCTGAACTGAGGTAAGAATTAACTAAGTATTAAGTTCAAAAATAAGCATGGCGAAAAATAATTACGACAGATTCGTTGATATAACATTCCAGTGAAATCTACATATTGTGTGCAAAAATAACACACACCTACACACATATACTATATTTATTGGAGATTCTATCAATTTGTATTAATAAGCCGACCTAATGATTGAAACTTTATGTTCGTAACAATTCAAAGCAAATATACCTAATAAGCTTAATAATACATCAATTTGTTGTTACATCAATACCTTTCAATTTTTGTGTCAATCAAATGCCTTTTCTGAAAACCGATTCAATGGATTCGTAATATTAATACACACAAAGAGAATTTATGTACATATCTGATGTTCTCTATATGTAAATAAAAGTATGCTCTTACAACCAATATGTAGTAGTAGCTCAATGGTACACTGTAGGCAAAAGAGCAGAGGAATGCAGAATCCAATCTTTTCTGGGAGATAGAATTTTAATCAGTTTATAATGTATTTGAAATTAAAATACACATTTAACATCGTTAATAAGGCTGCATTTGCATAACAAAACGAAACCAGCTTATACATACAGTGCATAGGGATGAGTAATGAAAATTTAACAAATCAAAATGGAATGAAATATATTAGTATATTAATTTTATTGTTCTCCATTCTAGAAAATTGTCATATATGATACACTTACAAAATTACGTTAATGTAATTAACAAATGGTTTTTTTTTTACAATGGGCGAGGAGAAACTCCTCAACAGATCCAAAAGCGTAGGGTGGCACGCAGGCCTTTATTTGAATAGAACATCATATATACAATAATACATTACAATCGCTCTTTCCGACACCAGCGTGTCCTTGAGGGCTATAACAAATGGTGGGGAGAAGACTATGGTGGGCTGCTGGGCAATATGATGACGGGGGGAGGTGTTGACGTGCACTCCAGGCAGGGCGTCACGTCCCACGGCAGCAGGTGACGAGCAATGAAGACGGGCGGCGAAGCAGATGTAGACAGATGTGGAAATGATGTACGTTGTCGGTGGCGAAGTTCAATGGTCGATGGAAGGCAGTTGAAGTCATTGGTAGGGGAAAATGTCGTGGAACATGGGCTGAGCCGTCGACATCCGCAGGGCCCCCCGGCAGCTGCGGCGATGTCTTCTTCTTCTGATGATGATGAGATGAGATGGTCGCTATTGAAGAGTGGTCTGCGAGGGTGAGCGGTGATGGGAGAGGGTTCTGCGAGAATCCAGA
>CM057009.1:320118711-320193764 GCA_029891345.1 Dryococelus australis
TTCTCAATGCTATTCCATTCCCATTTCTCACAGTTTTTTTGACACATACTCCGGTACAGTATCTGCACGGCAAACAACAGTTCATCCACTATACTGTTAAGTAATTGTGTCTGTGGTGCACAATATTCTCGTAAAGCAGTTTCTGCCACAACCTCTAGCTCATATTGCTCACTTAGCTAGCTGTAAATTTCCTCACAGAGTGTGCTTTAAGGTATACGAATGTTGACAGCTGTTGTCTTACTGTTGTTCCTGTCATGTAAACATACTCCGTGATTACAGAGAGGTGTAGGCATCACCGTAGTGCCATTGTAATGAATGCAGATATTCTGCCCACTCGAAGCTATACTGATTAATGGATTGCCACCATTTCTTCGCACCACACTGGAACTGGATTCCAAAACACCCAGACCATTCTTCATCTCACACACCTTGTTTTCGCAGACACAATATGCAGTCCCAGATGAAGACTGCCGGATCTGCATTCGTGTGGGCTGCAAAGTTCGGCAGCAATTAAAACTTTGTTGAAATTTTTGTTCGGCTGCTTTCGAGGTTAGGTTCCACTGTTGCTGCATTCGCCTTTTTCATCCTGCTGTTTGGCCAGCTGTGGGTTACGTTGGGTATACAGTGGTTTGTCTGGTACAGTGTTATGTTCGTAGCAGTGGGGAGTGAAGCTTGAATTATGTTTTGCAGGAGTTGTGGGTAATTCGTATTAGAACAATACTCAGGGAACTTCGGTAAATACGGGTGTAGGCTAAAGAAATGGAATTTGTATTGTTGGGGGTTTCGTTAGAGGTAATGTTGAGTGGGCAGTCTGGACAGTAGTGTTAACAGCCGTGACTTACCGTTTGTCGATGTTGACAGTTGTTAATTTACAATTTTATTTGTTTCCTGGTCTCTACACTCAGCTGTTCTACCCTCGCTGACGTTTCCTCCTTGATGCTACACATTTGTAGCTCAATTGCCAAGTCCTTACTTCTCTTTTCAGGTTTGTTAACATTTCTAATGGGATTTTCTCCACGTTGCCACACTGTCTGCTGTCCTGTGATTCAACACTTCAATTTGGCGAATATATCATCTCATTTGTACGTTGTTTTTTGTTTTGTGTTTTCAAGTTTTGTTTTCAAATTTTGCACACAAAGTTCCTGTGGTTCACAGTCTCGAATTCGGATTCGGTTAGCGCTCTTAATGCTTTCGACTTTTGCATTGTTTACATGTTAAGAGAAATTTACCTCCAACCGCACAGTAGATCACAACACCAGTGTGGCTGTTCGTCGTTTGTTGATGTATTTTATTGTTTGTCAGCCGAAATTGTTTCATCAATGTACTTATGTTTGATCCGTTGTATCAGTTTGCAGATTTTTCGTGGCACAGTCGTTGTTTGTGCTGAACTTATGAATACATTTGCAGAACTTGTACCCTAACTTTTACCAGTCTTATACATAGGGTTTTGTAGTGTACAGACACTGAAAACAAGATAGTGCATCAACACTCGATTGTGTCTGGGCAGTTATGGCGTTAAGAAACCAACCCACGTGTCTCCAGAAGACTTAGTTGTGCTAGCACGGACCGGCCTATGGCGCATAGGGGCTGTCCCCGCTAGATGCGGCGAAGGGATCAACGACCGATGTATGCACAGCTGAATCGAGGTGTGGCGCAATTGATCAGTTGGACGCTGTAGTGCGGAGAGCATGGAAGGGAGGTCGGAAATTCCTGCTCTTGTTTACCATCTTTTCATTTCTCCCAGATCCTCCTTGGTGTGCTGCTTGTACAGGGGTTTAACACATGGCGACTCACACCTTTTCCTGTGTTCTTCTTCAATGCACTAATGCATCGTGGTCAGAGATCACATCGCTGCCCAAAGATGGCTGAATTTCCCGCTCGTTCACCTTTGTTACCACAATCGTCATTCATGGTGTTTTGGCGCACTTTTAGAGTTAGCCCCAGGTATATTTTATGGACATCTTGAATGTGTCCGGAAAGCATTGTGGCACTCTAATTGGTTATCTGGCCTTCTGCGTTGTCCTCTTATTGCGGGTATTGTAGTGAGGATGAAAGGAAAAATTACAAATGAAATATTCACAGTGAACTTTTGCATAAAATTTGGCGAGACGTTTTGGAATATGACATATACAGTTTCACAAGACCCTACTAAGAATATGCCACCAATTTGGGCGACTTCGTGGTGTAGATTGTGGTACGAGATTAGGGTTTCGTGGTTTGTCGGTGGGTAGATGAGTTAAATTTATATGGTGATAATAGGTTTCAGAAAAATCTAGGGAATTTCGGATATAGTAACCCGGGCACCATGCATCACTAGCATGATGCCAAACTCTGGTAGAGCATTCACTTATAGTCTCGGGGTCGTTCGGTCAACGACCAAGGTGGAATCCTCCCTGGTGTTCTGGTACTGATGATGATAAGTAAATAGTTACTGATGATAAGTAAGTTGTTAGCATGCTGTGTCATGACCTTTTCGGGCTAGGCACAGTCCCACTGTAAGGCTAGAAAAAGGTATGTAAAATTAATATATATAAAAAATCATACACACTTGGTATGATAGACAAAGGTTACACTTTTGAGGGAAGTATGGCCCGCGCCCTTAAAAGTCCATATACCGACCTGAAATAATACACACTGTTTCTTAGTTAAAACATTTATTCAGACTATGCTTTACAGGTCCCCTAGGAGAGAACTTGTTACAACACACACTGGACATAAGAATGCCGGTAATGCGACACTGAAAAACAACACATGGAAAAACAATAATTAAGGGAAAATTGTAACTTTCCCAGGTGATGCAAGCATTGGAGAAGTGGATCTGAGGTGTCCCGAGTGGCATAAAATAAACAGTTACAGCAATTAAAGTATATTGAGGGTTAATGATAAGTTCATAAAGATGGTGGCATCACGTGGTACTACTTTCTAGTACAAGAATCAATATACTTGCCTTATCATGCCCACTGCATGCTAAAACACACATATTACATGCTTCACAACATGCTTAAAAGTAACATATAATGAACACAGCATGTGAGATGTGGATGGTAAAAATGTGTAAAGAATAAAACAGAAAAAAACGAAAGACACATTTATCTGCGAGTACTAAAAGAATGGAAGGCTTAATTTAACATCTGTCCAAGTCTAATAAATCCGTATTGAATGGCATCTGCCATAAAGTCTTACTTACTCTTAAGAAAATGTAAGAAAATATTGAGTGTTCAGATTCCTCCATGCCATGCGGCTTGTGGTTTCTGTAGCCAGACGCTGAACTGAATTTCACTTACATTGACACCACGATGTACTACCTGTGTGACGTCTCACACACCCATGCACACTGGATATCCGGGTAGAGTGTGGATAAATGGTGCTCTGCTGGTGTGCTCAGCAGTGGTAAAATGGTCTTAAGCGGGAGAATGGTACACATCAAACACACCTCCCTCCCCATTCTTTTGAAAGGGTTTCTAATACTCGTGATCATTCACAGCACAGGCAAACACTCCTGCCCTGAAGTCTCCTGCGTAACACTTAGGAGCTACTTGCCAGATCCCCACATGTCTGGAACTGCTGATGTTGATTATGTTCTGGTTGTTGGCGTTTTGGCAACTTGAGAGCCATCGAGCAGCCTCTTAAACTGCCGCTCGCCACTGGCAGCTTCTTATACTGTTGTTTTCGATGATTGCAGTAGGAACCAGCCGAATCTCTGCCTTTGCTGTTACCCTTGTCATTTACGCCCATGTTATCCTCCTCTTCCAACTCACACTGTACTTGGGAGTAAGCCGAACACATTTGCAACTAAGAGGCATTGTCCACGTCGATGTCTCTGTTTAGCTGGGTCTGATGTACACACTCTTCTTATTCTTATGTCGCTTACGCTTTCTTCCGAGAACGCTTAGACGATGAACATCTTGTTTTCTTATTCAGAATGTCCTTCTGTATGTGTTCGTCCTGGTTACAACGCTGAATCTTGCATGGTTACACTCGATGGCACTGCACCCTCACTAACTATGATGCCAGACTTTGGATGGACACTCGCAGGTGCTAGTATGCCGGCGAATTCAGGCTTTCTACGTCCACTTGCAATATTCTTTAAGTAGGTACAGAAACATGTTTCACCTCCCTGCTATCCTTCTGGCGCTCGATATCGCCCTCGCCATCAAGGGTCACCAGGTCTCCACTCAAATTTTCTCTGTTACTTAGGCTTACTCTTATTTATGTTGTTGGTCCGACGTTCTCAACATGCTCTCTGCCATGCCCAACCTCCTCCTCCTCGTTTGGTCGACCTCTGTCGGATGCTGCAGTATCTGGAATCGACGGAAAGTGGGTAGTGGGTGGCGACCTTCTTGGGTGAGGTGCCAAACTCTTTCCTCCTCTGACTCACGCATTGCGATATTGGCATTCTGTTCGCTATCATGAGTGGTTGAGTCTTCGGTTTCGACTTCGTCGGAGACATTACCCAATGACAGTCGTTTGTAATTCGATGTGCCCTTATAGTTTTGTGACCCTCTCTGACATGCTAAGTGTGTTGGTCCTACGCTCTTGGTCATCTGGTGCACTCAACTCCATTTCGTCTCCAGTACCACACAGAAGTTCTGCCACATAATGAACTGTGGCAGCACACACAGATATACATTCTGGCCAGCATGAAGTGCTGGAAGCGGTCTCTTGCTTGTAGGGACCCATATGGCAGTGTACTCCGTCTGATGCTTCTTTTGTTCTGTTCTCCTTTGCTTTCTCTCGTCACGCTGTTCCCTGCTACTCACATAGCTGGTACTTGGGTTTGCCTACGTGCAATTTTTCTCTCCAGGCAGTGCAAATTATTGCCCAAACAGTACATCGGCGGGTTTGTGGCCAGTAGTTGCATTTACATGCTGGCAGATGGTGAAGAGGTTTTGTAGGCAGGTTATCACACCGACTGGTATTCTGCTCATTTATACTATGCAGCACTTGCACCTTCAACTACCCTTATAGTGGCAGTCTGTGGGGTTTGACCACGGGTTGGAAAACCACAGTGTTCAGGTGACGTGTCTCCCACCAAGTGCTCGTCTCATTCCTTTTCTCTCCTGTGAATTGGGATACATTGTCCATTCACAACGGCTTTGGGTACCCCCAACAAGACACGAATTCTCGGTCCAACACATTCACGATGTGTGTTACTCGTGCGCTCATTAAGGAGTAAACCAGTACCCATCTTGAATAATTGGTGGTTACAACCAATATAAATCGTTTTCCTTCTACTGACCTTGGGTATGGTCCAATGAAATAGAGTCTTACAGTTTCTAATGGCCATCTGGGTAGTCTGGGCTGTTACTGTTGGGTACCATCTGCTATTTGCGCATAAAATTTTGGACAACCGGGATACCAGACCAGCAACGGGTTCTAATGTGTAATTGCATGCTCGGATTTGTAGAGCCCACTACGTTAGATTGCTCCAAACTTCACGCAAACTGTGTTACATGATGAGACACCTATTGCCAGTCCATAGTGTGAAACTTTGATACTCAAATTATGCTCTGTAAATTTGATTGCCCACACTACGGCAAACCTCTCGCGCTTGTCGATGTCGTACCTTCTCTCTGTCTTGCCCAATTCCACACTCGTAAAATATATCACATCTCAAACACACTCACAGAGCCACTTTATATAGCCAAAGAACTTCAGTAGCTGCTTGTGTGTACTTGATGGCTACTAGTTGATAATTAGACTTCACTGCTCAGGATTAAACTTATTTCCGATTTCGTCAACTTGCCCCAGAATATCGAACTGTGTCATACCTATATGGCACTTGTTTGCCGTGAACATTAGCCTGTTTATCGCAAATCGATCTAATACTGTACTGAGGTGGTGTACATGAACTTCCCATGTCTACTACCTTTATAGAACGTCGTCCCAGTAGGCAACTTGAAATCGCATACAAAGATATCTAGTACATGAACCATCATTGCTAGAAATGTGGCGGGTGCAGATTTCATACCGAAAGGCATTTTGACGAACTGGTATCATGTGTGGTTAGAGAAGTTTTATCCCGACCCTCCTGGTTCCAAGGCACCTGCCAGTAATACCTATGCAAATCAAGTGATGATAGTATTTTTCCTTTGCAGAAAGATGCCTGTGCATCCTTGACACTGATGTAATGTGGAAAGCTCACAAGTTGCCTGATTGACAGGGGAAGAAATCTATGCGAAGTAGCGCCAGATCCCATCCTTTTTCATCGCCAATGTAATTGGGAAGTTTAATCCGCTGCACATAGGCTCAGTAACTCCGTCAGCTGCCATCTCCTTAGTTTGTTCGCGTATGATATGAGATTGATGAGGCATATAGCTGTGCAGGGCAGTGTATATAGTTTCTTCTTGCATTATTGCATTGGGGAGATTACTTGTTCAGAGCTACAGATGTTCTATGTAATAAGTCATGCTTAGCGAACACGTCCTTAGTTCGTCCAACAGACATTGAAACTAAGCCTATTATTTTGGCAGGACGATATGGCCAAACTCAATTAGCAAAATATTAAGTACACTGTCTTCTGACTTCTTATCAATTTTGTATTCTGTATGTCTTTCTCTCGCTCCGAAATGGATATGACTTGCTGCTGGTTCAACGATAGTGTTCTGTACTGATAACCATGTTACTCTCTGTATCGCATCCTCTATTATGTCTGCCGTAATAATTGCAATCGTTATTGTGTTCAAAACATGCACTCATATTGCAACCATAGCCTATCATAATGCTGCACTACTGTGTTCACCAGTAGCGAGGTGAATATCATGGTTCGAAGTGGTTACATCTTCTTAGATGAAAAAGTGCATTGGATTATAATTATGGGATGTGGCTGTGTCAATCAGGTCATGATACGTTCTACCATACACAAACAAAAGGATATATTAGTTGTGCCTTGATACTACAAAAATGTTGTAACAGTGCATGCTGCGAGGTCAATTTAAGCATCTTCTATGAAACAGGGGGGTCAGCGATGACCGGCCTCCTTACCCACGCCTCTGTTTCCCTCCTGACTGGCTGAAAGGTCCCTAGTAGGTAGCAAGGTGAGGGATGTTAGAACACTTCTTCTGCCAATGGGAAACCTTAGCTGGATAACAGTAGTAGCACGGCATGCCACGCACTTTACTGTCGTCTCACATGTGTCCTTGCTTTCCTACACTATGCAGTGCACTGTTCGTTTTGCTATTCTTGATATTTCGCAATGCTATTCCATTCCCATTTTTCACTGTTGTTCTGCCCGGGTTCTGTCCGAAATACAATTTGAACGAATTCCTCTGTTGTTCTTGTGGAGCATCGGTGTGTAGAGAAGTCGAATTTATAAGGTTATAATAGGTTTCAGGAAAATCTAGGGAATTTGGGGTATAATTACCCGTGCACCATGCATCATTGCATGATGCCAAACTCTGGTAGAGCATTAACTTGTAATCTCGGGGTTATTCGGCCGTCGAACAAGGCGGTATCATTCCTGGTGTGCTGGTACTCTTTATTGAAGTATAATAAATGATGATAAGTAAGTTGTTTGGTTGCAGTGCTGTGACCTATTTGGGCTAGGCACACTCCCACAGTAACACTAGAAAACGGTATGACAAATTCATTACATAAAAATCATACACATTTGGTATAATGGACAAAGGTTACACTTTGGCGGGAAGCATATCCCATGCCCGGAAAACTCAAAATACTGACCTGAAATAATACACAAGCTTTCTTAGTCATAAAATTTATTTAGGCTATGCTTTACAGGTCCCCCTAGGAGACAACTCGTTACAACACATGCCGGACTTAAGCCTGCCGGTATGACGACACTGAAAAACAGCACATGGAATCAATAATTAAAGGGAAATTGAAGCTTCCCCAGGCATTGCAAGCACTGGAGCAGTAGATCTGAAGTGTTCCGAGCGGCTTAGTAATTAAAGCATATTGCAGGTTAATGATCATTCCTCAAAGATGATGGAGTCACGTGGAACTACTTTATAGTACAGGAAGCTGGACTTAAAACGCTTACTGCACGCTAAAAAGACACACACACTACCTGCTTTACAGCATGCTTAAAAATTACATAGAATGAACATAGTGTGTGAGATGTGAATGGTAAAAATTTGTTAAGAATAAAATAGAAAATAACGAAAGTTGCATTACTCTGTGAGTAATTAATGAACGGATGGCTTAGTTAAACATATGTCCAAGTCTAATAACTCCGTTTTGATTGGCATCTGCCATAATTCCTTACTTTTAAGAAAATGTAAGAATATATATGGGGGTTCAGATTCCTCCGTGCCAAACGGCTCGTGGCTTCTGTAGCCAGACTCTGCACTAAAACACACTTACACTGACACCATGCTTCACTATCTGCATTATACCTCACACACCCTTGTGCGCTGGCTGCACGAGTAGAGTGTGGATGAATGCTGCACTAACTGAATATTGAGCAGTGCGTAAACACTATAAAGTTTTTAGGGAGGCACGTGTCATAGTATCATTTACTCAACAATATCAAAAACTAGGGGGTAGGTATTTTCGATTAAACATTGAAGAATTATGTTATGTACACAGATAATAATTTTAGCAGTCTATGATTGATCCAGTAACTGTTAGTATAGCCAATCAGAAAAACTGGGTGCCTAAGCAGCCGACGTAACCGAGAAAAATCGGCTAAAGGGTGAATTTATTACATATATTTATTTGTGAGTACTATTTGTTTTACTGGGTTCGGATTGGCTACTTCGTCTTGAGTTGTACTCTTAAGATATAATATATATGGTAACGATATCTTAAGTCAGGCAATCAATGAACACAACCTGGCATGACCCACACACAGCAGTCATAAACAAACACCCTCGACCACAATGATTCGTGTCATAAGCACACGGCACAATAACTGTTATGTAATATGGACACTTGTTTTAAGTATTACATTCTGTTACCCCTATGTTATATTCGAGAATAGTCAGGCATTAAACTACCTCCCAACCTAATTTAAATTAAACCATACATACCTAAGCATCGGCATTAATAGTCACATCTAATACCACCTTCTGAATAATATAAGTCATGTATTTTCACTAACTATGGCTATATTAACCACTATAAATTTAGATAAATTTTAAAATCGTTTTGAATAAGGCCTATCATGGTATAAGTTGTGCCAGTTATGTACTGTCGATAAATGGAACATAAGTCACCTTTCCTTTGTGTTTGGGTAGTTTTCATTGATTACCGCATTGCCAGAACTACTGAAATTTCAGTAGAACTACTGGATTCTATAGTAATCTACTCCAATATTGAAAACAGTGGAAAATATACTGACATTTTCTGTCTTCATGATAAGATTTTTAAATTTGATAATTTTCTAGCATTGACAATACAGTATTCAAAATTATTGTTATTTTACAGTGCAGCGCTTCATTTTGGTAATTGTGTAGTTAACTCGTTCTAAGATAGTCCAGCAAGGGCAACAGCAATAAAAAAATACAAATAATTTAATGTTTCGTATATTCTATTTAAAAAACTTAATGGGTCTTATTCAAAGACGTTTTTAGTCCGAACTTAGGAAAGACCGTTCTCTGACTAAATATATTCATATTCAGAGAGCACTTATATTGCTTGTCCGAGGACCACCTTGCTTTAGTATGGCCTAACTGTAAGTCTGAACTGAGGTAAGAATTAACTAAGTATTAAGTTCAAAAATAAGCATGGCGAAAAATAAATACGACAGATTCGTTGATATTACATTCCAGTGAAATCTAGATAATGTGTGCAAATCACACACATACACACATATACTATATTTATTGGAGATTCTATCAATTTGTATTAATAAGCCGACCTAATGATTGAAATGTTATGTTCGTAACTATTCAAAGCAAATATACCTAATAAGCTTAATAATACATCAATTTGTTGTTACAGCAATACCTTTCAATTTTTGTGTCAATCAAATGCCTTTTCTGAAAACCGATTCAATGGATTCGTTATATTAATACACACAAAGAGAATTTATGTACATATCTGATGTTCTCTATATGTAAATAAAAGTATGCTCTTACAACCAATATGTAGTAGTAGCTCAATGGTACATTGTAGGCAAAAGAGCAGAGGAATGTAGAATCCAATCTTTTCTGGGAGATAGAATTTTAATCAGTTTATAATGTATTTGAAATTAAAATACACATTTAACATCGTTAATAAGGCAGTATTGTCATAACAAAACGAAACCAGACTATATATACACTGCATAGGGATGTGTAATGAAAATTTAACAAATCAAAATGGAATGAAATATATTAGTATATTTATTTTATTGTTCTCCATTCTAGAAAATTGTTATATATGATACACTTACAAAATTACGTTTATGTAATTAACAAATTTTTTTTTTTACAATGGGCGAGGAGAAACTCCTCAACCCATCCAAAAGCGTAGGGTGGCACGCAGGCCTTTATTTGAATAGAACATCATATATACAATAATACATTACAATCGCTCTTTCCGACACCAGCGTGTCCTTGAGGGCTATAACTAATGGTGGGGAGAAGACTATGGTGGGCTGCTGGGCAATATGATGACGGGGGGAGGTGTTGATGTGCACTCCAGGCAGGGCGTCACGTCCTAAGGCAGCAGGTGATGAGCAATGAAGACGGGCGGCGAAGCAGATGTAGACAGATGTGGAAATGATGTACATTGTCGGTGGCGAAGTTCAATGGTCGATGGAAGGCAGTTAAAGTCATTGGTGGGCGGAGAATGCCGTGGAACATGGGCTGAGCCGTCGACATCCGCAGGGCCCCCCGGCAGCTGCGGCGATGTCTTCTTCTTCTGATGATGATGAGATGAGATGGTCGCTGGTGAAGAGTGGTCTGCGAGGGTGAGCGGTGATGGGAGAGGGTTCTGCGAGAAGCCAGACATAGGGGTTAGGATGACGAAGGCAATGGTGAATGAACTTGATGGAGGTGGTAGCTGGGACAGAGTGAATGTGGGGGAGGGCGGTACGGCTAAGCAGCATCTGAAGGAGGGTGGAACAGGGAAGACCGAGAAGAAGGCGAAGGCCGGGGAAGAAGGAACGAGTAAAAGGGCGAAGATTGTAAAGGGAGGAGTGGACCCAGATGGGACTGGGTATATGTCAAGCGTGGAAGGACAAGGGAGCGGTAAACAGTGGTACGAATAGAGAGAGGAGAGCCGGACGAAGGGCGGAGTACGAGGGCCAATTGCGCCATGATGGAACGGAAGCAGGTGACCATGGCATCGAGGTGGGGATGAATGTAAAGGAGTGATCGAGGAGGACACCAAGGTAATGGATGGTGGGGGACCAGGGAATGGGAGAGGCAGCAAGAGTCGGAGGGTGGAGACTTGCAGGGTGATAGCGGGAGAACAAAATGGAGGAGGACTTCTAGGAGTTGATTGCTATACCATGGGATAATAATTATGAACGAAGGGATGAGAGGACTTGGCTGAGGCAGTCGCCGAGCAGGCGCTAGGAAACAGAAGAGGCGAGTATGCAGCTGTCGTCGGCGTATTGGACTAGGTATGTACCAGGAGGAGGAGAGAGGTCCATAATGTGGAGGGCGAAAAGGAGAGGGCTGAGGATGGTGCCTTAGGTAAGCCAGCAGTGATGGGGCGAGAGCCAGAGAGGGTACAATCCACTCTCACCCGGAAGGAGTGACCATCCAGGTACGAGCAGATAAGGTGGATCAGGTGAGGAGGGAGGTCAGTTGCTGCAACGCGGGAGATGAGCTGGGAGTGAGGGACGCAGTCGAACGCACGGGCGAGGTCGAGGAGCACCATGCCCGTTTGTTGCCGCCTGGAGAATCCGGTTACCACCAGGAGCTCTACACGGGCAATGGCATGGGAGGTGGAGTAATGGGGGCGAAAACTAAACTGGTGCGGAGTAAGGAGACCAAGAAAATCGATGGCAGGTAGGATACGGGAGAGGATGACCCGTTCGGCGATATTTGACAGGAGAGGAAGGAGTGAAATGGACCGATAGGACAACGGGAGAGAAGGGGGCTTACAGGGTTTGAGGATAGGAACAACAGTGGTGGATTTTCAGCAGGAGGGGAAATGGCTATGAAGGAGAATGGCGTTGATAGGACGAGGGCTTTGCGAGGAAGTTCGTAGAGCAGGGGTGCAGGCAGGGAGTCATAACCAGGTGCAGTAGATGAACGAAGGAAGAGGAGCAAGGTGCTCACTTCGCCGGGGGTAGTGAGCTGGAAGGGTGGGGTGGTCAGGGAGCAGGGGCAGGGTCACCCGTTCGACGAGGGAAGAAGCAGGGGAATCGTCGCCGGAGGAGCCGAAGAAGGAGAGGTAGGATAGGGGTGCCGAAGCGAAGGTGGAGTGGAGGAAGGCAGATATGACCTCGAAACGATCCGAGGCTGTCTCTGCCAACCCTGCAGTACTGGTGAGAGGAGAAACTATGGAAGGAGTGGAACGGAGGCTACGAAGGGAGGACCAAAGGGCGCCGGACTGCATGGAGAGAGCCTGCATCCGCCTAGACTACCGAGCAGCAGACCACTTCGCGACCATCCGACGGCAGCGCCCTCGCATCCGGAGGTACACCCACTGATACCATGGGGACCGCGTGGCCTGCCAGCGCCTGCGGAAATGATTTCGAAGCGAGAATGCAGAGCGGTTGGGAAGGGGAAAGAAGGATAACGGGCAGTGGGAGTAGAAAGGGGAATATGGGCCGAAGCTGCAGAAAGGATGGAGCGGGTGTGTGAGGAGACAATAAGGTCTATAGCAGCAGGAGAACGGATGGAAATGGACAGGTCGAGGGAGTCGGACAGGGTGCGGGTGTAACCACGATAGTCACCCTGCCAGAAATCAAATCGAGGGAGGTGGGGGTTAGTATTGGGCCAATAATGAAGGGAGAAAAGTACGGGAAGGTGATCGGAGGGACCAGATGTGATGGTCAGAAAGTCGGAAAGAAGTGGGTGGCGAGAGGAAAGAGCAAAATCGATGACACAATGGGACGGCGGCGGAGCTGGGAAGGGAAGAAGGTCGGGTCGATGGGAGCAGAAAGTGTGAGAGGGGAATGTCGAAGGATTTGATGGAGGGAGCTACCCCGCTGGTTGGAGACGGGACAGCCCCAGTAGGGGTGGGTGGCATTGAAGTACCCCGCCACCCCGACATGAGCATCGAGGCGGCCGAGGGCTTCAATGTCCAGAGTAGGGAAGGGGAACTGTGGAGGAAGGTAGATAGAAACAAGGGAGAGGGCAAAGGGATTACCGTGGAGCCACACGGCAACCGCCTCAGCCGTGGGGGACAGAGAAAGGGAACGACGGCAGTGAGGGATGGTCGAGCGAACGAGGAGGGTCACCCCACCCCCACCACCCACCCCCCCCCCCCCAAACCCGCCCACATGATCAGAGTGGTAGACAGTGTACCCACAAAGAATAAGGGGATCACAGGGGGCAAGCCAGGTCTCAGAAAGGAAAACTATGTCATGGGAATGGGAAAAAAGAAGGGACTGCAGGTCATGAAGATTAGGAAGAAGGGAGAACGTATTCCAAATTATGGATTAAAAGGGGGGAACATGAAAAAAAGACAGGGATGCTTGAAGTAGGACATCAAAACGTTCGGGGACAGTGTGGGCATGGGAAAAGGCTAGGAGGGTATTTTGTATAAATGATAGGTAGGAGCGAAGGAAAGAGAGGAGCTAATGCAACAAGGATGAGAGGGAGGCGCAATCAGAAGGAGTGGTTGGAGATATGTGGGATGGCTGGATTACAGAAGGTGGCCAGGAGGCCGTGGGGCAGAGGGGTGGACTAAGGAAGGAGGACGAGAAAGGGAAGCAGCAGGGGCAGAAGCGGGCAATCCTAGGGGACGGGACCAGGCGTTAAGCTATGCCGCAGGAAAGGTACGGTGAGAAGCAACATCTGGAGGGGCAGGAAGTATAGCTGGGCCAGAAGAGGGTGGATTGACAGAATGGCGAGGAGGATGGCGCTGAAGGTATGCTTGTATGTTGGGGCAGGAAAGGGAAGTGGCGATATGCCCACCCTCAGAGTTGATGCATTTGCGTTCTTCTGGGCGTGCAGTGCAGTTCTGGCTCCAGTGGGGCCCAGCACACTTGAAGCAGGAGATGTCGCGATGGCAACGAATTGAGGAGTGGCCCAGCCCCTGGCAGCGATAGCACTGAGGCACCCGCCCAGAGCCACTATAGCGTTCCACAGAAACAACCCAGCAGCTAAGATTATGGAGGGAAAAGTAAGGTGCTGTCTCCCTAGGACGGACAGTGGAGACAAGGAACGGTTTGGGTTGAAGAAGTGGGAGAAATGCGAAGTTTGGTGATGGAGCCTAAGGGGAAATTGATAGCAAGGAGTTCGTCTGTGGGTGTGTCGTTGGATGTGGAGAGAGGGAGGCATTTGAGGACAATACGGTCGACGCGATCGTCGGGATGGAGAGCGGTGAAGGGGCGATAACCAAGGTAGCTGAGGTGCTGAAACAGGAAGGAATGGTCAGTAGGGTTATTGGTGTAGAATGAGGTGTGGTCATGAACGGAAGTGACTGTGAGGGAACCTGTGAGGCGTTGTTGGATATTGCGGGCGGCAAGGAAGGGCTGGGAGGAGGGGGAGATGAGGCATGAAATGGGAGGCATACGAGGTGACTTCTTGACAGAAGGGGAAGAAGAGGGATGAGAGGAGCGAGAAGTAGGGGCAGAGGGGGTGAGCGTGGCGTGAGCAGCAGAGGTAGAAGTGGTTGGAAGAGAGGGAGAAGCAGCAGAAGTGGAGGCTGCAGAGGGAGCAGCATGTTGGACATACTCGGCTGGTTTAAAATATGGAGGACAGGAGGAGGCAGCGTCAGGAGCAGGGTCAACATCAATAGCATCCAGTGAATTAGAGAGTGGGGCGTACTGGTTGGTGGTGGACACGCTGGTGGTCGGGGGCGAAAGTGCACGGCGGCTATGAAGGCGAGACGAGGGGATGGCTAACCCATCAGAGTCCACGTGGACATCGGCGAGGACCACGTGCGAAGCAGCAGAAGCTGGTGAGGGACGGTCGAGTGACGAAGGCGATGTGTCCATGTGATGCACAGCAGATGAGTGGTGAAATGCAGGCCCAGCAGATACGGCAGACAGGCTACCCACGCTGGTGGAGGAAGGAGGAACCATAGGCGAAGAAGGAAGAGGTTAAGAATGATCAACCAACACAGATGCTAGCAATGGTGGTGGAGTAGAGTAAGCAAGATGAGACAAAAAGGAAGAAGGGGAGATGTCGGAGGACACACAATAAGAGGAAAAGTTTGGCGAAGGAGTGACCACCGACGGGCTCCAAGGCCAAGCGACGGCGTGGGTGAGACCGGTTTGGACACACAGGCGAAGGAGTTGGTAAGACACGAAGTAGTGGAGGCGGATGATGAAACAGAGACCGGAATGAACAAAGGGACGGACAGGCTTGATGAGGAGATGGAAGCGAAACAGGAGCTAACGAGTGAAAAGCAGAAATTGTAGGGGAATAAAATGGAACAGGCGAAGCGGCAAGAAGAGGCAATGTGACAGGAGGAAGGGTGGAATGGGCTGCGGCGACATCCGGCGATCCAGCGGGGCAGGGGCAGGAACGGGAGGCGATGATCCAGTGGTGGGAGTTGGGTTTATGTGCGGTTATGTCGTAGATGCAGAAGTCAGCGATGGAGCAGAATATGAAATGGTAGGCCGAAACGCAAGCCGGAGGGGAAAGAGAAGGCATGTCCTGAGACAGATTGGTCGTCGGTAATGAGTGAACAGTACCAGAATCAGAAGAGAGATGAGAATGTGTGGGCGAACGCTCCCTGCTGATAGTCACAGAGTCGTCAGAAGTGGATGAGCCATAGGGAGTGTGAGCAGATTATCGAGAACCTTGAGATATACCACGACGACAACCAGAAGTACGGCGACGCTGAGGCAGTGGGTGATGTCGGTGCAGAGAGAAGTGGCGATCGAGGGCAGTATGGATGCGGTCAGACTGAGTAACTTGTGAAGGAGGGCGAGAATAAGTGTGTATGGAAGAGTGAACACAAGTAGAGGAAGTGGAAGCGACAGAAGTAGATTCGGTTTCACATGGCGGGGCCCATCGCAGGCGGCCGCCATCCACCTCCCCTATAGGTCGTACCCTGGCCAGGCGCAACACATATATACTGAAAAAGAAACGAATTCGACAGTGACAAAATACACGATAAATACAGCACAAAGAGTTCACAAGAAAACAACAGGTGGCAGCAATACTCTGAATAATTCGGCGGCAACCAAGCTGTAAGAGGAGAAACAAATAAATTAACAAAACAATATTCTGATCAGAATAGACACGCTGGTTTCTCAGTAGAAAGAGCAAAATTATCCCCAAATCTAATTTGAAGGGAAACCGTCATCTTGAATGTGTCCGGAAAGCATTGTGCACTCTTGTTGGTAATCTGGCCTTCTGCGTTGTCCTCTTATTACGGGTATTGAAGTGAGGATGAAAGGAAAAATTTCAAATGAGATATTTAGAGAACTCTTGGTTAAATTTGGCAAGACGGTTTGGAATTTGACAGATACAGTTTCACAGGATTATAGGAATAATATGCCACCAATTTGGGCGACATTTAGTTGTGGATTGTGTTACGAGATTGGGGTGATGTGGTTTGTCGATGGGTAGAGGAGTAAATTTTATATGGTGATAATAGGAATCAGGAAAATCTAGGGAATTTCGGATATAGTTACCTGGGCACGATGTATCACTAACATGATGCCAAACTATGGTAGAGAATTCACTTGTAGTCTCGGGGTTGTTCGGTCGACGACCAAGGTAGTATCCTTCCTGGTGTTCTGGTACTATTTGTTGAAGTATAATAACTGATGATAAGTAATTGGTTAGCTTGCTGTGCCAAGACCATTTGGGCTAGTCACACACCCACAGTAAGGCTTGAAAACATTATGACAAATTCAATATATAAAAATGCAAACACCCCTGTTACAATAGACAAAGGTTACACTTTGGTGGGATGTATAGCCCGCGCCCTTAAAAGTCCATATACTGACCTGAAATAATACCCATTCTTTCTAAGACATAAAATTTTTTCAGGCTATGCTTTACAGGTCCCCCTAGGAGACAACTCGTTACACCACACGCCGGACTTAAGCCTGCTGGTAAGGCGAGACTGAAAAATGGCACTTGGGGAAAAATAATTAAGGGGAAATTGAAGCTTCCCCAGGCATTGCAAGCACTGGCGAAGTGGATCTGAGGTGTCCCGAGCGGCTTAAAATAAACGGTTCCAGTAATTAAAGTATATTGCAGTTCAATGATCAGTCCACAATGATGGAGTCACGTGGAAATACTTTCTAGTACAGGAAGCAATACGCTGGACTTACCATTCTTACTACATGCCTAAAACACACACACATACTACCTGCTTCACTGTATGCTAAATAACAAATGAACTTAGAATGAAAATGTGAAAGTGAGAAAAATTGTGGATGGTGTAAACAATGTGTAACGAATAAAAACACATAAATAACGAGAGACACAATATATCTGTGAGTAATAAAAAATGGATGTTTTATTATTCATAACATCTGTCCCAGAGACTAATAACTCCGTTATTGATTGGCATCTGCCATAAACCCTTACTTGTCTTATGAAAATTTTATAATTATTGAGGTTCAGATTCCTCTGTGCCAAAACGGCTCGTCTTCTGTAGCAGCTTATCACTGAATCGCACTTACACTGATGCAATGATGCACTACCTCATACGCCTACACGCCCTTGTTACTTGCTGCACGAGTAAGTGTGATTTTATGCACTGCAGGAATACTGAGCAGTGGGTAACCCCTTAAGAATAATCCGAGGCACCGGGCATAGTAATCATTTACTAACAATATCATACTCTTGGGGTAGTTTTTCGATTAAAATTCAAGAATTATTATGTACATGGATAATTTTAGCAATCTATAACTGATCTAGCACTGTTAGTATAGACAATCAGAAAGCGATGCAAACAGCGACATAACCAAGAAAATCGTTAAGGTGAATTATTTACATATATTTTTTGTGTACACTATGCTTTACTGGGTTCGGATTGGCTACTTCTTATTGAATTGTACTCTAAAGATATAATACATATGGTAACGAAATTTTATGTCAGGCAATTAATGCACACACAGAAGTCATAAACATGTCCTATACACAGGGCACAATTACTGTTATGTCAATCGTAAATTTGTCCTAAATATTACATTCTGTCTCCGCTATGTTTAATTCAAGAATAGTCATACCTCCCTACCTAATTTAAATTAAATCATACCTACCTAAGCATTGGCATTAATAGTCACATCTAATACCACCTTCTGAATAATATAAGTCACGTATTTTCACTAACTATGGCTATATTAACCACTATAAATTTAGATAAATTTTAAAATCTTTTTGAATAAGGCCTATCATGGTATAAGTTGTGCCAGTTATGTACTGTCGATAAATGGAACACAAGTCACCTTTCCTTTGTGTTTGGGTAGTTTTCATTGATTACCGCATTGCCAGATCTACTGAAATTTAAGTAGAACTACTGGATTCCATAGCAATCTACTCCAATATTGAAAACAGTGGAAAATATACTGACATTTTCTGTCTTCATGATTAAATTTTTAAATTTGATAATTTCTAGCATTGACAATACAGTGTTCAAAATCATTGTTATTTTACAGTGCAGTGCTTCATTTTGGAAATTGTGTAGTTACCTCGTTCTAAGGTAGTATAGAAAGGGTAACAGCAATAAAAAAAAATACAAATAATTTAATGTTTCTATTTTCTGTTTAAAAAACTTAATGGATTTATTCAAATACGGTTTTAGTCCGAACTAAGGAAAGGCCATTCTATGAATGAAATATTTCATATTCAGAGAGCATTTATATTGCTTGCCCGAGGACCATCTTGTTTTAGCATGGCCTGTTAGTCTGGAGTGAAGGAAGGATTAACAAAGTATTAAGGTCAAAAATAAGCATGGCGAACAATAAATACGACAGTTTCGTTGATATTACATTCCAGTGAAATCTAGATAATGTTTACAAAACACACACACACACATCCAACACATATATATTACATTTATTGCCGATTCTATCAATTTGTATTAATAAGCCGACCTAACGATGAAATGTTATGTTGGCAACAATTCAAAGCAAATATACCTTATAAGCTTAATAATACATCAATTCGTTGCTACAGAAATAACTTTCTATTTTTGTTTCAATCAAATGCCTTTTCTGAAAACAGACTCAATGAATTCGTGATATTAATACACCCAAATAGAATTTAAGTACATATCTAATATTCTCTATATGTAAATAAAGAATGCTCTTACAACCAATATGTAGTAGTAGCTCAATGGTAACATTGTAGTCAAAAGAGCAGAGGAATGCAGAATCGAACCTTTTTTGGGAGATAGAATTTTAATCAGATTATAATTTATTTATCATTAAAATACACATTTAACATCATTAATAAGACAGTATTGGCATAATTAATCGAAACCAGCCTATATATCCTGTGCATATGGATGTGTTAAGAAAATTTAACAAAACAAAATGGAATGAAAAATATTAGTTAATTACATTTATTGTTCTCTATTCTTAAGAAATGTCATATATAACAATCTCACAATTTTGAGTTAATGTAATGATTAAATGCTTATACAAGCATACAAAAAATTGGAGCACTATGGCCAGTCTTCATAAGCTATCAATGTCAAGCAGGACATTTTTAACAATATTTTCTATTCCAACTTTGTGTAAAATATCATCTTTTTTTTTAATGTCAACATTTATTTTGAAAACTAAACCCATTAAAATTGATTCTATTCTCTTTGTTATTGTGTATATTAAGATTATTGTAAATTTCTATTTAATTTGAAAAGAAAAACCAATTTTTCATAAGTAAATTTTATTATGTGAAGTGCTATCTAGAAACGAAAGAATGAAATACTTTCTCCTGACTAACCTTAAACGAACTCCTAGGAAGATCATCTCTGGATCATCCTTGGACGAAGCTCTCGAAATGAATAAGGCATGAGTATTTTAAAGTGTGTGGTATTTTGTTGTCAATGATCTTTTATTTAGGGGAAAGTGATGTTTTAAATGTTACATATTTATTTATGTGTTATTTATTATTGTCAGACTATACATATATTTTATATTGTCAAGGTGGTAAGGCAACACTGAAAAACGGCTCAAGGTGAACAATAATTAAGTTGAAAACTGAAGCACCCCAGGCGATGCAAAACCTGGGGAAGTGAAGGCGAGGTGTCACTTGAGGCCTAAACAAAACTTTTCCAGATATTATAGACTATTGCAGGTAAATTATCAGTTCATAAAAATGTTTGGGAGTGAAACGCGAGACACACCACGTATGCGACCTGCATCTCTGGATGCATAACTCTTGTTAACTTTGTGGATGTGATAAGCTGGCCGACTTGCCACGTTGGAGAATCACACGGAACTACTTTCTAGAACAAGAAGCAATACTTACAATGCTCATTACACACAAAAAAGACACACAAAATAATTCCTTCATAACATGCTAAAAAGTAACATAGAATGAATAAGGTGAGTGAGATGTGGATGTTAAATATTTAGAATGAATAACACAGAAAATAACAAATAAACCCATTACACTGTGAGTTATAAAAGAATGGGTGGCTTTATTAAATACATGTCCATTTATGTTAACTATGTATTGATCGGTGTGTGCCTTAAAGTCTTACTTGCCCATGGGGTAATGAAAGTAGATAGTAAGAATTCTGATTTATCCATACCATGCCATTCGTGGCTTCTGTAGCCAGATGCTGCACTGAATGGCACTTACATTGACACCACGAATCACTACCTGTGTGACATCTCACACACCCATTCACACTGGCTATGCGGGTAGAGTGTAAATGAATTTTGTGTTGCATGAGTGCTGAGGAGTGGGAAAATGGTGTTAAAAGGGAATGTGGTATACACCAAACCCCCCCTCGCCCCTCAACAAGGGAGAGTTTTCAGCCGCTCGTGATCAGTCACAGCACAGGAAAACCCTTCGGCCGTGATGTATCTTGCGTAGCACATAGGGGCTTCTTACCAGACCCTCACATGTCTGTAACTGCTGCTGATTCCGTTGCGGTTGTTTGCGTTTCGGTAACTTGAGAGCCGTCGAGATGCCGCTTAAACTGTCGCACGTCGCTGGTGGCTGCTTCCACTGTTGTTATTGACGGGGCAGTAGGAGCCGGCCGAAACACTTCCTTGATGTCACCCTCGTCATTTACGCCCATGTTATCCTCTTCTTCCAACTCACACTGTACTAAGGATCGAACCGAACATATTGCAACTAAGAGTCATTGACCATGTCGATGTGTCGCTTTAGCAGGACTTGATGCACACACTCCTCTTACGCTTACATCGCTTATGCTTTTTCCGAAATTGATTCGGCGATGAGTGTCTTGTTATCTTCTTCGTATTGTCCTTTCGGAAAGAATTCGCCCTGGTTACGATGCTAAAACTTGCATGGTTCTACTCGATGGTGCTGCACCATCAGTAATTATAATGCCAGCCTTCAGATGGGCCCTTGCAGGTGCTAGTATGCCGGCCGAATTCGAGCTTTCTAAGTCTGTTTGCAATGTACTTTAAGTAGGTATGGAAACATGTTTAACCTTCCTTGCTGTCCATATCGCGCCTGACAGCGCACGGGCCATCAAGGGTAACAAGGTCTCTACTCACATTTTCTCTGTTTCTTAGGCTTACTCTTATTGTTGTTTTTAATCCGACATCCTCAACACGCTCTCTGCTATGATCAACCTCCTCCTCGTTTGGTCGACCTCTGTGGGATGTTGCAGTTTCTGGCATCTTCGGAATGTGGGAAGTGGGTGGTGACCTCCATGGGAGAGTTGCCAAATCACTTTCCTCCTCTGACTCATGCATTACGATCTCGGCATTCCCTTCGCTAACGTGAGTGGTTGAGTGTGCGGATACGACTTCGTCGGCAACATTACCCGATGACAGTCGTCAGTAATTCGATGTGCCCTTATGGTTTTCTGACCCATTCTGATAAGGTAAGTGTGTCGGTCCTACTCTCTTGATCATCTAGTGCAGGGATCTCCATTTCGTCTCGAGTCCCACTCAGAAGTTCTGCCACACAGTGGACTACGGCTGCATATGCAGATAATCGATCTGGCCAGCCTGAAGTGCAGGAAGCGGTCTCTTGCTGGTCGGGACCCACATTGCAAGTGTAGTTAAAGATGTTTTCTCCTGATCCTCCTGCTTCACATGAACCTGTCAGTATCAGCAACACAAAACAAGTGATGACAGTATTTGTGACTTGTAGAGATATGCCAGTGTGTCCTTGACATTTATATAATGTCGCAAAGCATTACAGGTCGCCTGACTGACAGGGCGAAAATCTATGCAAAATAGCGCCTCCTACCATTTTTTTTGGCGCGAATTTAATTGCGAAGTTATATCCATTGCGCATTGGCTCAATAACTCCGCCTGACACCATCTCCTTTAGTTGTTCGCATATAATACCAGCTTGATGAGGCATATAGCTATGCAAAGCAGTTTATATCAATCTTTCTTGCATTATTGTGTTAGTGAGATTGCTTGTTCCTCTACAGTTGTTCTATGTAACACATCTTGCTTAGCGAACCCGTCCTTATTTCGTCCAACAGACATTGAAATGCTGCCTTTTTTTTTTTTGGTGTGACAATATGGTTAAACTCATTAAGCAAAACATTAGGTACTCTGCCATCTGTCTGCTTATCAATATGGCTTACTGTATGTCTTTCTCACGCTCCGAAATGGATACGCATTTCTGCTCGCTCAATGATATTGGTCTGTTCTGATAACCATGGCACACCCAGTATCACACCGTCTCTTATGTCTGCTGTAATAATTGCAGTTGTTATTGTGATCAAATCATGCACTCATATTGTTAACATAGACTGTCCTAATGCTTCAATACTGTATTCGCCAGTAGCGAGGTGAATTATGTGGTTCAAAGTGGTTACATCTTATTTGTTGAAAAACTGCAGTTGATGATAATAATCATGTTATGTGGCTGTGTCAATCAGGGCGTGATACGTTCTACCATACAAAAACAAAAGGATATAAATTCGTTGTGCCTTCATACTACAAGAATGTTGTAACAGTGCATGCTGCGAGGTCAATTTAAGGAGCTTCTAAGGAACAGGGGAGGGGGTCAGCGATGAGTGGCCTCCTTACTTGCGCCCCTATTTTCCTGCTGACTGGCTGAAGGGTCCCTAGTAGGTAGCAAGGTGAGGGTTGTTGGAACACTTCTTCTGCCAATGGGAAACCTCTGAAGGTTAACAGTAGTAGCACTGCATATCACGCACTTTACCGTCGTCTCACAGGTGTCCTTGCTTTCCTACACTATGCAGTGCACTGTTCGTTTTGCTATTCTTGATATTTCGCAAAGCTATTTCATTCCCATTTTTCACTTTTGTTCCTTCCTGGTTCTTTCCTTAATCCGATTTGAACGAATTCCTCTGCTTTTCCCGTGGTTTGGAATTATCTTCCGGGCACTGCTTGCAGTGCTATCGTACAGCATTACTTTTACGACATTGTTGACATGAACTCCACTACAATATGTGAACGGCGCACAGCAGTTCATCCACATTGCAAAAGTTGCGCTTGGGGCAACCTCAAAATTTGAATACAAATGTCGCGTTTGGGGCATTTTCAAAAAGTAACAGCAAAAAATTGCGTTTGGGGCATCTGCAAAAAGTGAATGCAAAAAGCTGCGTAGAGTGCAGTTTCAAAACAGTGACTGCAAAAGTTGCGTTAGAGTGCAACCACAAAAAGTTGCGTTTGGATGCATCTGCAAAAAGTGACTACAAAAAGTTGCAAAGAGTGGCTCAAGAAAATTTAATATGCAAAAATAAAATATTGTATTTAATAAAGATAGACCAGTTGCTAAATGTATTGAACGGAACCCAACAATTTAAGAAACTTTCCGAACTTTCAATCGGACATCTATCCCATAGACCATGCTGAAATATCTGATACATGGTATAGATACAAAGTGGTAATTACTTTTGGGAATTTTAAAGTAACCTTGCCAGACAGATATCTGCAGATTTTCAGCGAAAAAGTTTTAGACGTTGTTAGCGTGGTGGTATAAATCTTGCATATGATGGAATGGAGGATTGTAGCGTTAAACAAAGTCATTCAATTCGGTATTTTAAAGAGTAAACGGTCGCTGTATTAGGCATCAGTTGATTTTTAATTATGCTCGTATCTCTAAAAAAATTTATGTTTATCCAATCATTAAAACACAATTATCGCTTTGACTTCGGCAGTGTGCTACAACATAGTCTAATTTGGAGATGTAGGTCTAGTTGTGTTTGGGTGCATCTGCAAAAAAGAGTGGCTCAAGACAATTTGAATGCGTAAAAAATAAAATATTGTATATAACTAATGAGTGCAAATAAAAATCAACCGATGTCAAATATATTGATGACCATGGCAAGAAAAAGGTTAACGCAACTTGTAATGTTTGAAAAGAATATAAGTTTAAGAAAGGCATCTTTGCGAAAAGAAAGAAGAAGAAATCTAAAGAGAAGTATGTCAAGTGTGACACTTGTAAACACTTTTACAAACCAACTCTCATAAGAAGTCATCTTAAAAGTAAATTGCACAAAGGTCTTACACCAATATGTAATAAATCACATGAACCAACAATTGCATGGGAAATTTTTAAAATTCCACAACACTTAATATCAAAAGAGAAGCCTCCACGAGAGAAACAAGTGAAATGTGAAACGTGTAACCACTACTACAAACCATCTCTCATAAGAAGTCACTTGAGAAGTAAAATTCATATGTACACAACCATATTCAGTGTAGAAGAAATCGAAACAGCATTTAAAAGTAGGATCAAGACTTCTGCTGTAAAGAATGTGAATGCATACAAGAACCCAAAGCATTTCCTAAACTATGTAAAAGAAACTGTCACTGGGCTAATTAGTAAGCATTCAAAATCATTCAAAGTGAACACGAAATTCTTCACTGAGTACAAAAGGGGAATAGGCGAGAATATTGAATATGTAGAAAGCTCCTTTAAAACAAAGAACGAAGTTATACTGAAATCGACTAATCTGGAAGAATATTATACCAACAGCATATCGAATATCATAGCTGAGATGGGAGTATTCGAAGCAAAGGGATCACAGTGTGTAAACTACAGAATATTAAAAACTACAATTGCGAATAAATAAATGTGTACCATTCAAGGGCAGTTCTTATATTGATCTCCCAGAAAAAATCAAAACTAAGCAGGCGGTAATTTATGATAAGAATGATGATCAAAAATGTTATTTGTGGTCTGCTCTATCTGCATTGCATCAAGTAAAGAAAGACCCTCAAAGAGTGAATAACTAAGAAGCTTACGAACATGAGTTTGATGATGCACTTAAGGGTTCGGAATTTCCAATGAAATTGGATAGCATACCAACCATTGAGAAGAGAAGTGGAATTTCTATTAATGTATATGCATACGAAGAAGAAGATGGTGGTAAGAAATATATACTCTTTTCATTAAAAATAACAAAAATAAAATGGATAATCTTTTAAACCTACTCTATATCAAAGACGAAAAGAACGACCACTACTGCAGGGTAGAAAGTCTTTCAAGACTTGTCGCATCAAAAGTAACGTAAAATAGTCACAAAATATTTATATGTGATAGATGTTTGCAACATTTCTACTCTGTAAATAAGCTAAAAGATCACGATGGTATTAGAGTTGAACTACCATCTAAAGGAAAAAATGACATATAAAGACTTCAAAACCAAAATCATTCTTTGAGAGTAACGTTTGTGATATATGCTTATTTTGAATGTTTGTTGACTAAAATCGAAACTTGCCAACCAAACCACAAACGATTGTTACACTAAACCATACAAAAAACATGAGCCTATTAGCTTCTGTTACTGTGTAAAATACGAACATGGGTACTATAAACCGCCAGTAACTTATGAAGGGTCTGATGCATCTTCTGTGTTCGTTAAAATGCTAATGGAAGAAGCAAAGTCTATTAGTGATATATACACAAATGAAAAACCAATGCATCCCCTAACTCAGAAAGAACTAATTGTTTATGATACAGCTACCCATTGTCATATATGTGAAAACTTTTGAATGGTGATTCTCTAAGAGATCATGATCATCTTACGGGGAAATTTAGGGGAGCTGCACACAGAGATTGTAACTTATCATATAGAAATCCATGTTTTGTCCCAGTGTTTATACATAATCTATCTGGCTATGACACACATTTATTCATAAAATATCTTGGCATCGATGAAAATAAGATTGATCTAATTCCCAACAACGAAGAAAAATATATTGCATTTTTTTTACGAAGCACGCATGTGGAAGTGTAAATCTTAGATTTTTTGATTCCATTTAAATTTATGGCTTGTAATATCAATAAACTCTCTAGCAACCTTTCCAGAAGCCAATTCCGAGGAACGTGTAAGCATTTTTCCAATGAACTTCTTGACTTTGTTACAAGAAAATGTGTCTACCCATATGACTACATGGATAGTGCTGAAAAATTTTGTGAGACATCGCTTTCATCCAAAGATGCATTTTGCAATAAACTCAATAAATGCGGCATTACAGACGAAGATTATGAATTTTCGAGAGAGGCGTGGGAAAAATACAACATAAAATCTCTAAGAGAGTACCCAAAATTCTATAACAAATCTGATGTGTTGATATTGTCTGATATAATGGAAAATTTTAGAGATGTGTGTCTCAAAACATATAAGCTAGATCCTGCATGGTATTTCACTGCCCCAGGGTTAGTGTGGGATGCTATGCTCAAACACACTAAAATAGAACTAGTTTTATTAACAGATTACGACATGATTTTGGTAATAGAAAAAGGTGTTCGTGGTGGGATTACACAATGACGTAAGCGATATGCTAATGCAAATAATAAATACATGAGTGCTTATGACAGCACAAGGAAATCTTTTATCTTTCATATCTGGATGCCAATAACTTATATGGATGAGCAATGAGTCAGTATTTGCCCCATGGTGGGCTTAAGTGGGAAAATTCAAATATATGTGTAACAAAAATAGAAGATGATGCTAGAAAAGGGTATATATTGGAAGTTTATTTGGAATAAACACATGAACTACATTATCTCCACAAAGATCTGCTATTGGCACCAGAGAATAAAATACCGGAAGGTTCAAGAAACCCCAAACTCTTGACTAGTCTAAATGGTAAAGAGAAATATGTATTACACTATGTAAATCTTAAGCAATATCTATCTCTGGGAATGAAGTTGAAAATGATCCATAGATTTATTGAGTTTGATCAATCAGATTGGCTCAAGTCCTATATTTATCTAAACACAAATATGCGAACAAACTCTACAAATGACATTGAAAAAGATTTCTACAAGCTAATGAACAATTCCGTTTTTGTAAAAACAATGGAGAATATTATAAACAGAGTGGATATACAGCTGTGCACAAGTTCTAAGCAAATGGATAAACTAGTGGCAAAACCAAACTTTAAAGATAGGACTATATTTACTAGATCTTTGGTTGCAGTTAATATGAATAAAACAAAACTGTGCTTTAACAAACCCATTTATGTTGGGATGAGTATACTCGATCTATCGAAAATCTTAATGTACGATTTTCACTATAATATAATGAAGTCGAAGTATGGGGAAAATATTGAACTGTTCTACCAAGATACTGATTCGTACGTCTATTATATAAAACCACCAGACTTCTACAGTGATAGGGAAAGAAATGGTCGACCATTTTGATACTTCTGTCTATAGAAAAGATAATCTATATGGTATACTATTAGTTAACAAATGATTATTGGCAAAATGAAAGATGAATGTAATGGAAAAATAATGGAAGAATTTATTGGTTTGAAATCGAAAATGTATGAAATAAATGTGGAGGGTGGTGTAAAGAAAAGAGCAAAGGGTGTGAAAAACATTGTCGTCAGAAATGAGATTAGTTTTGGTGACTACAAAAAGTTTTTGTTTGGTAAAAAAGTGTTGTACAAAAGTATGAATCATATTAGAATTAAGAAACATGAACTGTATACGACTGAGATGAGGAAAAAAGCATTAAGCCCCGAAGATGATAAAAAATTTATTCTTAAACATGGTATTAATACACTTTCATGGGGACACTACAAAATTGCAAAAGAGTGACACTATGAAAGAGCAGTTGCCAAGCGCGAGTCGTCTTATTGCTGATATTATGCATGAGCTTAAAGGAAATCATATGTATAATAAAATGCAATCGCTCATCGACATCGTAAACAGCAAACTCGTCTACGACTGTGGGACAGTGTATGTGATCATCGACGAAGGAGGCATTCCGTGGTTCAAGGCTAAGGACTTTGCGAGAATACTCGAGTATGCAAATTAGCTATAAGCAATCAGAGAATATGGTAGAGAAAAGCATAGGCAATCATATGCAGATATAGAGAGGAGCGAATCGCTCCTCTTGTTAAATATGTATCTTCAAGCCTTAATTTCAATTATCCAGGCTTGTTCGCATTGATAATGAAATCAAAGATGGCAGTGGCTGACAAATTCAGGGACTGGGTGTACGAAGAAGTGTTGCTGTCCATTCGCAAATAAGGCGAGTACAAGTTCGAGCAAAATACAAGCTGCTGCTGGATGTCTAGAATAAGAAGCTTATAGCGGCTAATGCCATTATCGATAAGTGGGGTTTTACCACATACAGAAGATATCAGTAAAAATCATCGGTTCGTTCTCGTCTACACTGGCGGTATCTGTTACTATGTCATTACATGCCAAACGCGTATAGTACTTGCTCGTATCGATGTGCTTAGGCAAGATTACCCTAATATGCATGTGCTACTGTCTCTCGATACCGTCAATCTCGTAACGCTGTGCAACCTTATGAAAGACCAATTGCCCATTAAAGCTGTAGGTAACTACTTCATCACGGAGATGATGCGAGCTGATTTGATTGACAGTATCGTATGCATGAAATTGTTAGCGAGCTTGAAGGAATGTTATCAGGCGATCGACTTGGAGTAAGTATTTCGAGATGACATTTCGAAATGCATCTCAGTTATGCAATCGCTCATCGGAATCGTAAAATGCAAACTCGTCTACGATAACAGAGAGATGCTTGCCAACATCTGTGAAGATAACAGTCCGTGGTTCAAAGCGAAAGACATTGCGCAAATACAAACCAGACAATCATACTAAATGCCGACGGCAGCGATAGAGCCATCCTACAAATCTCGTTTCCAAAAAGGACGAGGCTAAAACAGTAAATCACGTGCTGCCACCTACTGGTGATATAGGTAAGCATAGACAATCACGCGCTGCTGCCTACTGGCTATATCAATGGGCATTATCAGTTTGTGCTTATCAGTATCGATGGTCGCTAATACTACGCCATCAGATGTCAAAAGCGTATGGTGAGTGTACTACTCGATGCACTTAACCAAGAGTACCCAGAAATGCAAGTGCGACTGACTCTCGATAACGTCAGTCCCATCACTCTGTATAACCTAATGAAAGAGCAACTACCCATCACGTCTATAGGTAACTGCTTCAGTACAACAATGAGTTGCGATGACCTCATCGCTGATATTATATGCATAAAATCGTTCACGACTGACATTTTGGAACGACCGATCGAGTAGTGTTTCGTGACGACAACTCTTCTCGAAATAAGAAGCTGTTGCCACAATTAAGAATGCACATCCTCAGATGGTTTTTATTTCAGAATCCCATTAAAAACACTCGTATAGTGCTATTATATAACAGTAAATGTTTTTAATCGATAACAATCCATTAAAAACTAATAACCATACATGCTTTCATACTATTGGGCTTCGATGATTCTTTCACTTTTAACATCATAAATTAGGTTTCTTTGGCTTATGAGTACCACATTACTATTAGTTGAAGCTGGTATTGGTTTATTAAAATCAACAGTAAGTTTCAGATTAGTTCCATTTTTTACAATAGCTGTTTTTCTGTAAGAACAATAAATAACATACAATGGTCTTCTCCCAATAAATGGCGTAGGGTTGTAGGACAGTTCATTATTACGATAAGGAGTATCTAGTTTAGTCTTTGAAGTTCTAAAATCGTTGTAAGCATTATATATCTTAACGAAAATTTTATCCTCAATGTCTAAATTCCAATTCTCTTTGGGAAACACTTCATTCCGTCCATTCTTAATAGAAATATTTTTGATGGAACAAGAGTCAAACATTGAACCGTGTGTGGTTTGCTCAGAATTTTCTTTTCTGTTGTGTTGAAAACCAACAATGACAAAGTCTGGCATATCGAATTGGATTGAATTGAACTGATCTATTATATAAAAACTAAAATGAGTTTGCATTAGTAGGTACTCGTTTTTCAAGGCATTGTCAATAATTAAAACCAATTGGACTTTTGGGGGTGTTTCTATTATTTTGCTTTAATTTCGTCTCCATAAATAGTATCGTATTCAACAATTGGCCACAGAATTTCCAATATATCAATAACAATTTTACCAGCATCTGGCATATTATCTGCATCATGAGTTCCATCTGCTTTCTTTGGAGGTCTTCTGTAAAGCGAAACATCGTCACTAGAATTTCGAATGAATGTGATCTTGTACCCACATTTCCAGAGTATTTCATTACAATTTCTCATAAAACCAATCAAATATCTTAATGGATAGGTAATTTCGTTATGCTTATCTTTCCTAACATATTTACCTAGTTCTATCCCCGACATTTGGAAGTATGCTGATTCTGATACCGAACATACAATGTATGCATCATTGTTGAAGTGATGCCAGGGTTGTCAATACTTTCGAATATACAACCATGTTTACAGATCTCTATTCTTGAGAACTGGAATGGGTAGAAATTCTCATAGAGCTCAAAAGTTGAAGTTTTCCATAACCTTGAAATGTATTCTTTGAATTAGCATATACTGTTGGTATACATAAGGTTCATTCGGATGTGAAAATGCATCGCCAATAGGAATATCAAACTCAATGCGCTTGTTGTGTTCATTCAAATTATGTTTTTTTGGTCTTTTGGCAGAAACGACTGACGCTCAAAACTTTCAATTTGTTGTTGATTCATTTATTATATAGATAAAAATTTCTTAAACTACTACAGTTTTCTTATCAACCCAAGAATTATGACTACTATCAAAACCTAGCCATTTAATTAGCAGCTTATTTTCTTTTCTTCGCAAAACTTTTTCCACTAAATAGTATTTATCATATTTGGTCTTAAGCAGTTATCGCTCATAAAAATACCTTTAATAAGTTCATTTTTTATATCTTTTATTCTGTATATCGTGCGGTTTGTGCGCAATACTAAACACACCACAAATACTTCAGTGGACCAATTTGGTGTATATCCTTTTCAAACAAACTTTTACTTTTACTTATACGAACTTTATCACCTATTGCAAACTTTAGTTTAACAATTTTTCTTTCTCCTTCATACATGTTGATTAGAATAGAAATTTCATTCTTTGCAGTTACATTATCGGGTTTCATTCCGATTGTACTGTGAACAGGTTTATTGTATTCACTTATTAATTTAGGTAATATAGCCACCCATTTAAAGTTTCCCTGTATAGTAAATATCTTTCACATTTTCTCCTTCAATGTTCTATTAAATCTTTCTACAACACTAGCTTTCTTTCCACTGTATGTTGAATAGTGTGTTATGTTGTTGTTGGCCATTAATGTCTTAAATGATCTATTGTAAAATTCTTTACCTTCATCTGTTTGTAAATGCATGGGTTTGCGATCATTCAAAATAGTTTTGAATGCTAACGTAACATTTTCACCAGTTTTTTTTTTGGAAAAAACATATATCACAGTTAACATATATTCAACCCTTTGTTAATTCTATGTATAACCTGTAAAGATCCAGGATTAATCTCGACTAAATCAGCTTGCCAAAGATCATCGATACCAAAAGATAGAACAGTTCTTGCTTCTGGGGAAGTTGTTTTGCATAGGTTTATGAATTTCATTTACAATATCGTTTTTTATACAGCACCAGTGAATAGCGAGTTATTGGTAACACGACATCTACAAACATATTTAATTCTAAATGTGTTGTTATTGGTAAGTTTATATGAACTTAGTGAATTTTTCATACATTTGGAATACAGTATACATTAAAATTATCATTTTTCATTTTATTTAATAAATGATGTAACAAAAAATTGTAAACAATATAGATAATAATAAAAAAAGAGAAGAAGAAAGTTAATTGAAAAGTTTAAAACTTTTAGAAAATTTCGCCAAGATGAATATGATAAAAATAAAAAACCTGATCAATGATTGATAGATGTGACACAAGATTTGGGGCAAAAAATTGGACACGTAACAAATGAGAATAACAAATTAATAAAAAATTTGGTCCAGTTGCTGTTAAGAAATTAGACTACCCACAGCCACCAACAGAAATATATTTAAAAATAAAAATGTTTGGTAAAACAGGCACCTATGAACGCTATGGCGATGAATGCTATGACGAACCATAGGGACGTTTGAAATCTGATATCTGACAGTTAATTAACTACAAAACAACATTTATTGATAAGAAAGTGGCCGATTTCTTAATTGACTGCAAAACGAAATTTTTGGGCTAAAGGCTGATAAAGGTAAATTGTATATTGGTGATAGCGAAGTAACATTCATTAATGACAAATTTACTGTAAAAGTTCGAACATACATTGCAACAGATGGTTTGATGAAATTACTAACTAGTAAGAAAGTAACAGAAAGTGACTGCACTGCAACCGACTATGAACACTATAGTCGTATCCTAGCAGATACGAACGCAGTTTTTCAAAACAATGATCCAAACTTGGGAACGCCCAAATCGAGTAAAGGTAGTAAATGGAAAATTATTGTTAAATCTATTTACAATTCAATTAAAAAGAAACGATCATCACCTAAAAGGGGGAAATGTATAAAGAAATATACAGACTACCCCAAAGAATACATATGGATGGATGATATTAAGATGCTTATTGATAGACTTCTCGTTAATTATGGCGAAAAGAATGCTGGAAATGATAACTATTACAATGAAAAAGTTGGAATAATGAATATGCTTAACAGCAAGTTTAGTGACTTTGTTGTGAATAATCCAAAAGGTATACCATATCTAATACAAATGTTAAACACAATATCACATACTTTCTGGGAGTCGAAGCATCATGGAAAAGGGTTACTCAATGACATAAATAATTTTCTACATTTTAAGTTGCATGCACCCGGTTATCAGTACTTAGGCCCGGGTATCAGACTAAAAGAGAGTATTGAGCATGGTGAAAAACCCATTAAACCACTAGATGCTACTGCAATGGAACATGTTATAGCTTATCATCATAAAGATCTAGCTGAAAGACATGTAGCTGACAAAGAACTAGAAAATAAAGTGTCAAAAGATTATTAAGTTCAGATACTGATCTCAATGAGAGATTGTGGGTTGGTCTTACTGGATCTGTGATGCATATTAAATGTAAGCTTGGCTGGGTAATTAAAATAAAATTATAAAATATTTGTTATAATAAATTAAAGTAAAAAACATAGTTTTTTCAAGTTCCTAACGAGGAGTTGAAGGGTTTGAATATTGATTCTTTCCTAACGAAAGACCAACTGGATCGTAAAAACAAGAGACTGAAGGAGGACATCACATGGATATCACAATTTCAGTCCCACAGCTTAAGAAAATGTCCAAAGAAATGAAAACTGGAAATGGTTTGACAGTTCACAAGGGTGGATATTTACCCTTAATTTTCGCAGCATTGGGAGCTCTAGGAGCGTTAGCTGGTGGTGCATCATCTATCGCTACATCAGTAATTAATGCCAAGAAGAAAAACGAAGAATTGAAAGAACAACACAGACATAATTTAGCTATGGAGGAATACGGCAAGGGATTGAAGAAAGTTAAGTGGTGTAACAATGTTAAAAAAAATTATGTATCCACTCAGTAACTTTGATATTGATCTAATGGTTAAAAAATTAAACAGTAAAAATTTTCGGGGTGTATTTGTGATCGGTGAGCTACTTAACATGCCACTCAAAAATGAATGTGGGATTGTTAATCTAGATGTTTTGACAAACTCTGGTACACACTGGGTATGCTATTCGAAACAGCATACAACAAATATTATTTTGATTCATTTGGTGGAAATCCACCCCGACACTTAATAGCATATATCGGAAGTAATATTTTTTATAACGATGATAGAATTCAAAATTCCAATCAAGTAATGTATTGGTCATTTGTGTGAAATTGTGAAAAATCACTTATCACATAATTTTAAATTTCCAAATATTATTTCACTATTAATAAACAATGGATGTGGAAATTCATTATTGAGCTCTTGGTCTGAAAATCAAATTAAAGAACATACGGACAATGATACAACTACAGAGAAGATCAATCCTAATGATGTTATTTCCTACACACAGTTAAACGACTTAATAGCCACACTGATAAGAAATATAAGATCATTAGATAAAGCCTATCTTACTTACTTTTAAGTAGATAATAATATAGATTTTGAACAAAAAAGACAAGGACATGATCCCATTGCACCGATGGAATCAGTCAATTTAGAGTACTCTCGGAAAAACAGAATAAACATTATTCGTTTAGTTGGGAAATACAGTTCAAAAGAAAAATATTTAACTTCGGTAATCAAATAGTATTTTTTTTAAATGAGAGATGGATCTAAAGTTGAAGAAATAATAAAACCAGGAAAATATAAAAGTGTTTTCAACTGTTATCATGATCGGAAAAAAATTGACATGCATAAAACTTTTGAAGTACATCCTAATGATATGATATATTTTAAAATACCAAAAGCCCACATTATACCCGAAGGTACAATTGTGTTAATTGAAATAGTTATGGTATATGAATATGTTTAAAAAGATGAGATTATGTTAGTTTTTAATGGACGTGTTTCCATTAAAAACAAAACTTACAAACTATGACTTTAAAAAGTCTTTAATTTTATTAACGTACTTGCCATTACTTAACTTACGAGTATTATCTATTGTAACAAAACCATATTTATTATTCAACATTTTCAGCACGTCTCCCTAAATTTCTCAAATGACATATCACCACCAACAAAATCACTATGAATATGTTTAAGATTTGTATCCTCTTGTCTGAATATGCAAAGAAATTTAGCATTGTCTCTTATAAGCTGCTTAGGTACTTTTGAGTAATCTGAGCTAAATAGAAACAATCAATATCTTGATGTCTACTCAGAGGAAAGTAATCTCTTAACCATATTTTGATTTTCAAGTATGATATCATCGAAAAAATCTACAGACTCTTTTGGCATTAATTTACCTCAACTATTTATTCATTTGATGGAAAGAAGTATGCTATTGGTTCATTAAATAATTTTTATGCTACATCTATATCTTTCTTTAAAATGATATATTTTGGTTGCTCCAGACATTTTTGAACGTACATAGAGAGTACCAATGTCCAACCATCACTGAGCATATATAAAATTGTTTATCATAAGTGTAGTTTTCCCACTGTTACTAGGACCCACAATCAAACATCTATTATTATAAGGTAATTATGCTCCATGCATTTTGCTGATACAGTCTTGTCTGGTATTCTTATTTTTATATCCCAGTCTACATGTTTCGTGCTCATTTATTAACAGATTTTTTCATAATGAAATAAATGAGTGAAGTATTCAAACTAACAGATAACAAATCAGTGTTGAAGAAGAAACTACACTACCCTTTAGAGATAGAGGTAAACTCATTGGCTTTAGTTCAGTTCTATACTACTTATCTAATGCATAATATTATCTCTGGGAGAAATAAGCTATACTTTGTGGACCAGAATGATAAGGAATCAGAAATTTATATTCCAGTTGGTCAATATAGCTTAAAAGATCTTGAAAAAACTATATAAGCAATTTTTTAAGTTAGTGTAGATTCAATGGGTGGGAAAGAAAATGGTATATCTTTCGAGATTGATAAAATAACAAACAGAGTGAAAGTAAAATGTACGCTTAAATTACAGTTTGGAAAAAGGTGTTCAATAGGAAAACTTGTGGGTTTCGTAGAAAATAAAACTCTTAAAGCAAATGTGGATCATTATGGTGATACATTTACAAAATTTGTTCCATTTGAAACAATAAATATACACTGTAATATAGTAAATGGTATGATATTAAAACATGGTGAAAATAACCATAGAGAAACTAGCATAATTGCCACTTTTAAAAAGAGAACAATATTTGGATTTGGCGACACAATCTATTACGAACCAGCTTACCCATTATTTTTCCCAGTGCAAACAAATCAAGTTAATGAAATAATAGTTGACATTAGGGATAAAAAAGGTAAGTTAATTAAATTTGATTTGTCTGAAAGAAAAGTGGTATTAGAGATGAAGCCGTAGATATTTTTTGCATTGGAAGTAGTCATATTCTATATATTAAAGTTTCGTGTAATACAGATGAATAATACTTCTATAGAAAGTGTAATGAAAGAACTCAATATTTGGCTACTTTAATGTGTCGAATTTGGGGGTGTGTGTCTAAATTTCTAATTAGACTATGTTGTAGCACATTGCCGAAGTCAGAGCAATAATTGTGTTTTATTGATTGGATAACCATTAAAACTCTAAAGAGATATGAGCATAAATAAAAATAAACTATTGCCTAATACAGCGATCGTTTACTCTTTAAAGATCTGAATAGAATACCTTTGTTTAGTGCCACAATCCTCCATTCAATAATATGTAAAATTTATACCACCACGATTAACACCGTCTAAAACTTTTTCGTTGAAAATCTGAAGATATCTGTCTGGCAAGGTTACTTTAAAATTCCAAAAATAATTACCACTTTGTATCCATACCATGTATCAGATATTTCTGCATGGTCTATGGGATAGGCCTGACCGTTTGTAAGTTCGGAAAGTTTCTTAAATTGTTGGGTTCCGTTCAATATATTTAGCAACTTTTCCATCTAAAATGCACCTTTTTGCGGTTGCACTCTAACACAACTTTTGCAGTCACTTTTTTGCAACTGCACACTACGGCAACTTTTTGCATTCACTTTTTGTGGATGCACCCGAACCGGCAGCTCATGTTTTCCTGATGACTAGAGCATTCAATTTACCGTTGATTTTCTGATGACCCGTGCATTTCATTGGCTGTTGGTTATCTGATGGCTCGTGCATTTAATTTGCTGTTGATTTTCTGATGGCTCGTGATTTTATTTACTCTTGGTTTTCTGATGCCTCGGGCATCCAATTTGCTGTTGGTTTTATGATAACTGGGAGCTGCTCCCAAACGCACATTTTTGCAGTCATTTTTTTCGGTTGCACTCTAACGCAACTTTTGCAGTCACTTTTGCGGCTGTGCTCGAATCGGCAGTTGGTGTTTTGGATCAGGAAAATAAAGGTTAATTTTTTCTTATGGTTTTCTGATGGTTTGGGCATTAAATTTGCTGTAGGTTTTCTGATGGTCTAGGGCTGCGCTCGAACCGGCATTTCTATTTTACTCAAGCATACTACCTGCATTACAACATGCTAAAAAATAACATAGAATTAACACGGTGAGTGAGATGTGGATGATAAATATGTGTAAAGAATGAAACAGAAAATAACTAGTCACATTACACAGTGAGTAATAAAGAAATGGTTGTCTGAATTTAACATCTGCCAAATTTTAATAACTTCGTATTGATTGGCCTCTGCCTTAAAGCCTTACTTGCCCTTAATAAAATGAAAGCAGATCTTGAGGGTTCAGATTCCTCCATGCCAAGTGTCTCGTGGTTTCTGTAGACAGACACGGCACTGAATGGCACTTACACTGACACCACGAGTAGAGTGTAGATTAACGCTGTGCTGCGGTAGTGCTGAGCAGTGAGCTAAGAGTCTTAACAGGGAGTGCGGTACATGTGATAGTATTATTTACTCAAAAATTTCAATATCTTGGGGTAGGGTTTTTCGATTAAACATTGAAGAATTATGTTATGTACATAGAAAATAATTTCAGCAATTTATGATTGATTTTGCAACTGTTAGTATAGACAATCAGAATTGTCGGATGCCTAAGCAGCCGACGTAACCTGGAAAAATCGGCTATACTGAGAATTATTTACATATAATTATTTGTGAGTCCTACTTGTGCTACTGGGATCGGATTGGCTACTTCGTCTTGAATTGTACTTTTAAGATATAAAATATATGGTAACGATATCTTAAGTCAAGCAAAGAATGCACACAACCAGACACGACCCACACACAGCAGTCATAAACAAACGCCCTCGACCACATTGATTCATATCCTAAGCACACGGCACACTTACTGTTATGTCAGTCGTAAACTTTTCCTAAATATTACATTCTGTCACCACTATGTTTAATTCGAATTTAGTAGGCATAAATTACCCACTACCTAGTTTAAATATAACCAAATCTATTTATATGTGGACTATAATAGTCACATCTAAAATCACCTTCTGAATAAGAAAAGTCATGTAATTTCACTAACTGATGCTATATAAATCATTATTAATTTAGACAATTTTTTTAATTGGTTCTGAATAAGTCTTATCGTGGCATAAGTTGTGGCAGTTGTGTTCTGTTGATAAAGGAAAGCAAGTAACCTTTCCTTTGTGTTTGTGTAGTTTTAATTGGTTACAGCATTGCCAGATCTATTGAAATTTCAGAAGATCTACTGGATTTCATAGCAATCTACTGAAATACTGAAAACAGTGTAAAATCTACTGACATTTTCGGTCTTCATGTTAATTTTTTTTATTTAATAATTTGCTGGCATGGGCAATGAAGTATTCAAAATCATTGTAATTTTACAGTGCATTTTTTTTTATAATTGTGTTGTTAACTAGTACTAAGGAATTTGAACAAGGGTAACAACAAAAAAATAAAACAAATATGTTTATGCTTGAATGTTTACTTTTTAATAAACTTAATGAATATTATTCAAAGTCGTTTTTAGTCCGGACTAAGGAAAGATCATCCTCCGACCAAAATTTTTCGTATTCAGAGAGCATTTTTATTGCTTGTCCGAGGATTATCTTGCTGTAGTACGGCCTAATTTTTAGTCCGTACTGAGGGTAGGATTAACGAAGTATTATGGTCAATAAGAAAAATGACCAACATAAAATACGACATTTTCGTTAATATTACATGCCACTTAAAGCTAGATAAATTTTACGAAACATGTATATTACGTTTATGGATGATTCTGTCAATCTGTATGAAATATGCTGACCTAATTATTAAAATCATCTGTCAATAACAATTCAATGGAAATATACCTTATAAGCTTAAAAATACATCAGTTTTTAGCTACTGCAAAGCCTTTCTATTTTTGTTTCAATCAAATGTCTTCTCTGAAAACATGTTCTCTGTAGACGTAATATTAATACACTCCAAGATAACTTTAATTAAAAATAACGATATGTATATATAAATTAAAGTGTATGTTTTTTACTCAAGTGTGTTGGTAGTTCAATGGCAACATCGTGGGCTGATATGCAGAAAGATGCAAGATCACATCTCTTCTGGGAAATAGAATTTTAACCAGTTTATAATGTATTTTTGTAATGTTTTTAAAAATACAATACACATTTAACATGGCTGCTTATCGTTGCATGCCACACATATTCTGGGAACAACATTCTCTCCAGCTAAAGAAACACTGCCCATGGTGATATTGGGATAATAAGTTGCAATAGATGATGGCAGAACGGCTTCCCATTTCTCCGTTTCATCATCTTCTTGCAAATGCCATACTGGGTCACTCTCATCTGGCAAGTCATTCTGTAGATTTTCATTACTTTGCACTTGATTTTCATCTAAAAAATAATACAAGTATTTGTGCATATATTTTCCTGGCAGTATATAATCATTATGTTAAAAGTATTATTGCTACTTAATTTCAAATATGATACAATACAATACAGCAGCCCTATATAAGTTGAAAGACTTAACTTCAGATAAACAAATGTATGTATTCATTTCTTAATCATGACAATTACAATTCATGATATGTTTGATGTAGATTTATTAGACAGTATGTATTTTATTAAGCTGTCAGTTAGTTAGATATTGGCATAAGCCATTCATTAGTTTTGTTACAGACCATGTTGCAGTGAGTTGTAGGACGTAACTTCAATTACCTGTATTATTATTATTTCTTTAATTTGAAATGTTCCCTATTACCTAACTGTGTATCTCTAGGGACCTAGTATATATTTAGTTCAATAAAGGCATTATTTAAAATTTTCATAACCATCATTTTATAGAAGTAAAATACAATTTTACTTTATGCCATGTAAAACTGCTTCAACAATTCCTGTCCTTATATTTTCCACTGATCCAATGCTGACACTATAAAGTGGATTGGATGCAGTCAAGGATTTTGGTGCAGAGTTCCTTCCAGACATTGGTCCATGAATGTCATACATCCCAATGTATTGTACAATTTCACTGCTATAAACATTTATAAATCGCTGTTGGTTGTGAAATTTCAGTGGAACTCAGAAAGTGACCCCATACTTAAAGGCATGTATGTTAATGAAAGGAGCATCAGAAACAAGGTAGAAGACCTAGAAGCGACCATATATAAGTTACAACCTCTAGAAATAATTGTGATTTTAGAAATGTGGATTGGCAATAAAATGTCCACGCCACACTTTGCATTTTAACATGCGGAAAAATCTAGTGTTATAGGAGGAGGTGTGGGCACGTATGTACATGACTCTTGGTCTTGCAGAGTACTCATAAAATGTAAATGATATGATACCATTGTATCAGTTAACCTAAAAAGGAATTCCAGCAATGTTAATTTAATAATTGATTGTGTTCCAGTTACTAATAATACAGAACTGTCAATGGAAGACTTAGCATTAAAAATTGTATAACAATTGGGAAAACCTACTTTTATAATTGGCAACTTCAATATAAACACACTTAGTAAAACAAAATTAAGCAGTTTAATATTTCAACATTGAAATAATATTTTACTGTTACATACACAGGAATAATACACTTCACAAATGCAAACAACATCATGTTTATTTCACTCCTCCATTGCACACAAACAACAACCACACTCTCGCACAACTACCAACATCCACATACGCAATTTCCTAAACCAATATATAACATTCCTCCCCACTAGTTAGAACCAACATCGTACAGGCCCTAAGAATAACAATTCTCAAAGTAACAGGCAATACTAAACAGAAAACAGGAGATATCAACTCGATACCTTGACAACAAACAATAGTTAGAGTATTCACCAAGTACAGTAGAGTCCCGCAATAGCGAGATGTTGTGGTTCCATATTTGAACCTCGCTATAAGAGTGTCCTCGCTGTTCCCGAATTAGTCCGATTTTGATCTGCAGAAGGGCCTACTACTTAAAAATCGCGCTTAAATTCCTTTTAAAATAAGTTCAAATCACCACAATAAAAAATATCCTCTTATATGAAAATTAATTACGTGAAAATGAGAGGAAAATCTGACCGTGCCTCGTAAGTAAAACCTCTCTGCCTGCAACCAGTTGCTCGGCCTACGCAACATTTCCCGTTATCAATTACTTGGCCGCCGAAGCACTGCCCTGCAAGTGATATCTCGCCGTCACAGCTCCACACGACCTCTGTATTTACTGGCGTAATTCTCGCACCTATTTTACAGGATTTTAGTGCAAAAAATTTGGGTGCGTGAATTATGCAAGGACTCGGCAAGACAGGTGCATGTAAACATTAAAATGGGGTCTAATGTAGGTAATCCCTCGCCAAACGCAGAGGGTGCACTTTTTAAAAACACAGCACTTCATTAATGATAATAGATATGAAGATACAATATTCAAAATTATATCACTCGTGTGCTGGGGCTGGCAGTGAAAACATTGCCATGTGCACGTAGCTGAGCGAGCGCCTAGATCCTTTGCAGCATGGCCGGGCTCGGCTGCTTGCCATTGTCGCTCGGCCCTAGATCCTCGGACGGGGCAGCTGTCAGTCGGTCGGTCGGTAGCTACCCGATTATTCTGGTTGGGCAGCAGCCAGCCGCCACGCGCCACTGCAGTCATTACAGGTCTGGTTCACTTAGTAACAGCGGTCCGATATTGGGAAAACACGACATGCACGTTAAACTCAGAAAAAATTTATATTTGGCTCTTTCTATTGCCCTGTTCCTATGCATTTGAAATTACCTGAAGTAAAAATGCTACAAATTGACTGGCATATTTAACCATTATGCATTCGTACTAAACAAAAATTAATATAAATATAAACTATTCACTTCGTATTAAAAAAACCACCCGCATACAAATATACTCCGTGACTGATTGTGTTTACATGTTTGCAGCGTGGGCGCGGCAGCCAGAGATCGATCAGGGGACAGGCGATCTTGAAGTGTCGAACAAAGAGCGCGCCGCGGGCCCGTTAGCATTACATGCCTCGTTGAGAGAAATATGCAGCTTGAATTGTACCAGTGCGAGAATTATACCAGTAAATACAATAGTCACTGGAAAATTATAACTTATCTAAGTTTAAGTAATTTTAGTGGGAAACTTTATGTATGTGGTACAATATGTATATAAACAATTATTGGGTCAACAATATTGAATTATAAATAACTAATGGCTGAAACACATTTCCACACAATGCTTATCCAATGTTGTCATTTTTAAATACTGTTTGGATTAAATGCAATATTAAGGTTAGAATTATTTCACTTACACTGATTCAAACTGAAGATATCTGTAAACATGTTTGAACAATACCCATAATTTCTTCAATTATCAAAAGGAAAAAATATGTGAAAATATATAAATGTATTGAACAATATTAATTTATATATGCTTTATCAATATGTATGTCAGGAACACGTGGAAAAATTTTAAGGTAATCATAATAAGACTGCAATAGCGCTACATATCATACATTAACAATCCAGGAAATTTGGACACGACAAAAATACCAACAGGTTACTAAATGTGGCGATGAATGTATCTAAGAAAACAGAATTGCGTGAGTACTTAAATGTATTTGACAGACACGAAAGGAAATATATTACAGCACATTTAGACTTATTAAAATTATGCATAAGCTTACTGATAAAATCAAAACATTATAATGAAGCAGAGAGGATGACATAAAATTATAATACTTTGGACCAAATCCTGTAAGCTACTTGTTTGTATGATCATATCAATTAATCAATGTTTAAATTATCCAAATTCGTTTACTTCTACTACATACATTTCACAATTAATAAATCTACTTAAATTAACGACAAAGAAATTCATCATGTGTATGATAAATAAAGTTGCTCTCGTATTCATAAAAATATGTTTATTTATTGTCCGTTCAAGTCTGCAATATTGTGTTTGAATTTGATGCTGTTTGAGCTGCCGAACAACCCTGCAGTACGATTTCCAGCGTGCAGTCACATGCGAGATAGCCAAATCACTCGGTTACAATCACTCGGCTTAAATTCGGAGAGCTCGAGTCGCACCGGAGCAGACCCGAGTGCTTCCAGCATAACGAAACTATGTCCCGTTCAGCCAAACAACACTCGGATAGCTTTTTTTTTTCGTTGCCAACCAAAGGCTGGCCTCGCATTTTTCTTATCATCCCGTATGTGTGCCCTTTCTGGGTAATACAGGATTACATGATGTTCCTTTTTTATTTGTGCTTTCTTTTATTTGATACTTTATTTTCCAATTACAGCCTTTATGGATTACAATTGTATATACTAACGCTATTACACCAATACTTCCTACAGATCTGCATACCATACGCGTGCGTTACGGCCGCGGCGTACGGCTATGTTAAAGTACGATCGCTGTTCGACTTTGGTTACGTCCATTTAGCATCGCTGTCGTACGACAACTGACATAGGGAACGTGCTCACGGCTGGACGCATGCACTCATACTCCATCTGACGGCAACAACAGTTAGACGTGTGGTAGCACACATTGAAGAACCGTGGACAACCTCGGAGACAGTTTTTAAGGATGTTAAAAGTCTTATTCACTTACGATACGTACCCGTTCAAATGTGTGTATATAGAGTGTACGGGAAGATATCAATTAAACGGTGCTTTCGAGCAGCCATGTATGTCTTTGTTCCTGGCCGGACATTCCAGCATCCATCCCTCATGTGGTGTCACCTTTAAGACGTATTTGACGTACACTTTCAACTGTACATAGTACATGTCCTGTGTTGGATCATTTTCCGGAGATAAACAATAGTTACCATGACATCTAAATCAGTCCTCGTATTAATGTGTTTATATAAATCAAGATAATGTAGAGGCGGAGCAACTGCTAAGACATACCGGAACGGGTAGGAATAGGACATGGGCTATACTAAGGAACTATCCCAGTATTCATCTGGATTGATTTCGGAAACCATGTAAAACCGAAATCTGGATGTTTGCACCCGGATTAAAATCAAGGTCTTACCTAAAGCGTGTACACAGATTAACCATTGTGTCACCTTATTCGGTTTAATTCTTGTATTTCAAGCTTCTTTATCGAGAGGTGTAAACGAAAAAATTAAAGCTCTTTAAAAAACCATAATAAAATATTATAAGACGAAAAATTTTTCTAATTGTAATACACAAAACAAATTTGTCGGCACTGGGACAGAAACTCACATTGTGCGTTTTTCAATGCATACGCATTACCACAAGGCCATCTCTTCTTACGATCAGGATCTATAATAATATAACATTCTCTGAAGGATTATATTTTGTGATTTAGGTAATTACTGAATTTCAGAAGGACATTGTGTTGAAGGGGGATTTAACAGCTGCTCAGTTGGAGTTGTATATGGTATAGTAGAGAAGTAGGATGATTTGACCGAGTCAGGGTCATGGTGAACCGAGAAGGAGCTGAGTGAGTAAACGACTTCAGTCGGCAGCCATTTAGGACATTGTGACAGTCAAAATACCCCGTTTTAACTCCTAAACCACTTCAGAAATGTATGATATTATCTCAAAATAGAATTTTAACTCTCAAAATAAAAAAAGGAACATTTTTTACAAGTTCTTATACAAGCAGGGCGTATTTGAGGCACTATGAAAAAACTCTGCAAATCTGCAAGGCGAATTCAAGGCATCGAGTTAAGCCCAGCAGCTCAGGAGGAACAGAAGTCATGTTTGTTTACACAATAGACGACGACTGCCATATATGTTTACATTATATACCCGAATGATATGTCGGTTTACATTAATGATCCCGAAAGCCTCGTTGGATTTCTTTGAGCATTGACCTTGACACCGAGAAAACTTCAATATTAAAAATCGAGAAAAATCAACAAATTTGTTTTAAAAAAAATCCAAAAAGTTACATTACTTACCCCAATCTGTATCTTGGATATCCATGACCTTAACTCTGAACGAACTCAAACCCGAAAAATCAAGATAAATAAAAAAAATATATAAAAAACCCATTAATAATTGAGAAAGCACTAAAATATTTTTTTATCAAAATCAATTAATATAAAGTTAATATTTAGTAACATATTTCAAATTGAAAATTGATTGGCAAATTTCTGAATATTTAAATAATTATTTAAAGACAAAATTTAGGAGGTTCTGGGTTTGATTCTTATAAGAGTTGTGGAGAACATATCCTCTGTACATGGCGACCAGCATACTACTGCCCAACATCCTTATAAATGAGTGCCTATTTATTCTGCCCCCTTACAACTGCCCCTCCAACGAATCAATTGATAAGTTACACCCGACCCCTTCCCCATCCCCCTCCACGATACCAGCATTTACCGATTAGCTCTACCACCACCACTGCCAATAGAATGCACTAGTATTAAATGGTGACGACACATTGGTCGATTATGGTTGGAGATTGGTCACATGACATCTCGACCATTGCAGATAAAATATGTGTCCAAATTGCTTCGTCTGATGCGAGGAACTTATTGTTCTCTCTTCACTGGCATTTTTATTATTCACCTAGCTATTTTATGTTAGAATTCTTCATTACAGTTTGTGTGATATTTTCTGCATGCTCGTATATTTTTACACCAAAGCAAAAATTCTGCTCAGATTTCAAGTACCTGTTCGGATCCACGAGGCATTAGAGCGTTAAGGTGAAGTTGAAACATTTTTTAATTGCGTTCCTGCGACAACCGTCCCTACTTCGTCTTTGGTGGAACCATTGCTGACTACAGCTGTATTTCCTACTTTGTAGACGATGCCATATGTAGAATATTCGATATGGTCATAAAGGACATTTACATATATATATGCAAATACATGCAAACACACTCTAAAATGAATAAAGCTCCTTTTATACCATTTGACGTTGATTTTGCGCCTGCATTTGTTTCTGGTGAACATATTATTTTTCATATACATAGAGGTATGTAAAATAAAAATTCTGTTTTTATTATTCGATGAAAAAAATTTTTTAATTTAAATTTTTTTATTAGTACTACGTTAAGTAAACCGGAATAATGCAACAAGTTCATTCCACTTTATATCAGGTCTCCTCTCTTGAAATCTAATTATTACACAATGCCACTATTTGTAATTATTCATTATTTTAAATGTTTTGTAGGAATAAAGGTATCCTACTAGGATATTGATTAAATGTATGTATTTGTGACTAAACCAAGCCACATCATATTCTCAATATCAGGGAAGTAGGAAGGGTATAACACCAGCGAGAAATTAAAGAATATTTTTATTTATATAATATATATATACACACACATATTTCAGACTTCAAACATAAAAGCAGAATCCGTAAATTTGTCCACACCATTCACGTAGTGTCTTTACAGCTGCATGATCACTTTTCATGTAGTGAATATAATCTGTTTAAACGCACCTCAAGGCAATTTATGCTAGCAAGCATCCAACCAGAACCTTTGGGAATATATTCTTCTTCACGACAAAGTTTTTATTTAGAGGCCTCAAAAGACCCTCAGATACTATCAACATTTTACAATGCTTGATTCGCAGTCTCGAATGTTAGGCGAATGTTGGATTCATCCAAAGGTTGAGGATTTTCGTAGGTACCCTCCAGCCAAACATTGTATTGTATGGAACCTTCCTCAACTACTTCTGTTAGTTGATTGAATAACCTATGCTTAATGTGCTCCAGGTATGTGCGTATGTCTTTCGTACCTACAAAGTTATTTCCAATCACACAATCCTTTAAAGTACCCTCGAATGCTGATTGTTTCCTGTAGAATCTGTTCGATGTGATTTCGCCAACAGCTAGTACAGGTAGATTCTTAGCTTGGGAAACTTGTCCTTTTAGGTTCTTGCTATGTGTCTTCATCTTACCGCCACACTTGAACAGATGCTTGCACTTGATGCATTGTTGCATAGCACAGAAGGGCCCTCACACAAGTAGTTTTTTTCATGCTTCCTTGTAATTTTTCTGTAGGCAAATATCTTGTCACAGTAACAGCAACGAAGCCTTGGCGAAGTCGTTGATGACAACACTGCTGTAGGTGTCCCATCCAAGGAAGTCGATGGTGTTTTCGGTGCCATACCTGAAGAAGTTAATGGGAATGCTGCTGCCGCAGGTGCTGATGTTGGCACAGTGTGCCAACCTTAGGCGTTGTTGGACCAGCGACCTTTCGCTCCATAGTATATTCAAGTTGCTTACATGAGTTGAGATAAAAATCCTTTTACGACTACCACTGTCAAACTTTCTTAACTGGTACCCGGCTCATGTATATACACGCAAGCAGGGACCTTGACATTCATTTTCCCCTCCATTACTCAAGTTTACAGAAACTATAGAGTTCAGATCACCCGAAACACAAAATACATCCCTGTCATCTGCTCTACCAACCAATACCAGACGAAATATTCTCATCGTTCATACCTATTACAATAACTCAAGAATACCTCAACTATTCAGTCAACACTAACCTTACCAAAAATTTACTCACTGCTCATACTTTCTGCTCTACTGGTCGAAACTGCCAAATGTATACTTGCCACTATACCAACCATCCATTATAACCCAAGGCATAGCAGACCACCCACTACTCCCCTCACCTATAAAGAAAGCAAATTCAATTTAACCACACCGCCCATTACACCAAGATCAATATCCATCATAACCTAAGCGTATCAAGCATTTATATAGCTGAGGACAGCCCATAACCTAACAATCATCCCACTTTTTCTACCAACAAACACTACTTAAGTAGAGACAGCGTGGTGTATTTCTAGCTCACTTAGCACAAGAGTTACCTAAGTCGCATTTGGTGCAAGAATGGACTAAGTTCCAAATCGTGATATTTAATGAGAATAATTAATTGTTTCACTAATTGACTAATTTATTATATTAATTAACCGTTTTTTTAAATTGAATTATTCTATTAATCGAATAATTAAGGAATGTTTTAATATCAATTTTTTTTAATTTTTATAGAGTTCTTTGATATCAGAGAATAATTTATTCATAACATAAGGGTCATATTAGAATAAAAGGTTCGGTGTTGACTCTGTGAGGAACTCGGGCCAACTCACCAGAGTAGCGAGTTGTAATTGTTTATATTAAAGTTAATGTTTATGTAATAGTGATATAAGTGATATTTTTTAATATTTTTTTGTGACTCATATGCACAGCAGGGAGATCCCCGAGAAAACCCATCCACCAGCGGTATCGTTCTGCACAATTCCCAAGCGCGAAAATCCAGGTTCGGCACCTCCGGGAATCGAACCCGTTTATCCTTTGTTGGAGGCGACCGTTCTAGCCGATGTGCAATTGTTGCGCCATCACGAATATATATCTCAGGATATGCTTTTGAAAGTGCGCTAGTCATAAAAGCGTTTAACTAAAACTATATGCCACCTAATTATTTATTATCTCTATGATAACACTGCAATGTAAATATTGATTTGTAAATGCTGTTCCCGATAAAGTGAGCCCTTTTGAAATCAACCTTAGAAAAAAGTTACTGCTCCTACCTGCATATATTTTAACGGGCGCACTGAGTGACATGCGCCCAGTATAGTTGGTAACGAAGGAGGGGAAAGAAGTTGAATATATTAACGTCAAATAAAAAGTGTTAGGGAACAATTTGTGATAATTTAATTTTTTCTCTATAACTTTCTGTTTTTTTAATGCGTCGAAATGTAAGAATAAGATGATTTTTTAAATATTTACTTTTCTAATAATTTTACAGATTCTCTGGACCGACGCATGGAGAAGATAATGAAGTCAATGACAATGAAAATTTTACATAAGACGGAATAATTCATAACGTTAATATAGGTAGATATTAAGCTGGGCTTCCAAAAGTCCTCAATTTACCGTGAATATCCTATAGAGACGTGAACAATTCGCTAGTTCAATGACCTGCAGGCTAGACACTACAGTTTTATGTAAACGTATGTCTATATTAACTGCACATTGGATGTCTGATGTCACAATGGAAGGCGACAACAGGACGACGTTCTCCAGGAGGTGACAAACACCGAACGTACCAATCGTTAAAGTTATATAAACTCATGTGTTTTGAGTTCTAGATTGCCCGAAGTGAATCCGCGAATTATTCAGGTCTATACTTATTTGAAATAAAATTTCAAAAATAACAAAACCATTTTTAAGATGTCCAGGGTTACTCCCAACTTTACAGAAGCCATGTTCAAGTTCTACGTCCAGGATATTCCTCTTCGCTATGCAAACAAAGTTTAACCAAATATAGAAAATGTCATCAAAGGGACAACACACCGGATTCGTGTGCAGTCAGCGTGATATATTATTTAAATATTAACCATCTCTTACCAGGCATTAACAAACAACTATTTTCTTTCTGTTTTATTCGTATTAATTACAAATGAAATAATATAACATATATAATATAAATAAAAGTTCATTTGAACTAAAATTAAGATTATTTTGTTTTAACACAAGTTTAAAACGATTTTAATACGTCGCATATTTAGGAAACAACCATGCACATCATATATAGGGTGATTTTTCGAAGGTTTTATTCAAAAATGGTTAAGAAACTTCGAATGGGCTATATCTAGTTTTCAAAGCCAAACAGATTTACGTATAATTACAGATGATATTTTAAGAACCACGCGTTTATTTTGTGTGGTATTATGTAATTAATGCCGTTTGTAAATAGAATCAACGCAGGAAATACGAATGATGTTTGTATTATTTTTTATACGAAAACGTTTAGATAATTACGTAGGCGTGTTTTTCCGCGATCTCACGGAAATATTTTAAATCATGTATTTACTTGCCGAGAAGACTGAGCGGCGAACACATGAGGGCAGGTCGGGTAAACAAAAGCCTTTGAAGTCCAGGCGAGAGTTCATTAAACTTGCCCATTCCTCCACTCGCTGGCCAGAGAAGAGGTTCTAGGAAACAAAACACTCTTGGCGAGTAGACAGGTTTAGCAAACTGCTCCAATTCTTCCCTTGCCAAGACAATGTCGTTTGAGAATTTTGAAACCACTTCATACGACAGGTAGGTATAAACTTAAAGTTTTATTATTCCACACGGTGTTTTTCCATTCATTCAAAAGTGATGTTTTATATTGAACCTGCAAGGAAAGATTTCGACGAAGTGGGATACTTCCAAACATTGATAGGCCAAGGAAATAATTCTTGTGTATCCGCACTCACCTGGCTTCACCCTCATCGGCTCTGAAGACCTCGATGTTAGGAGCCACCAAAATCTCTGCACTCACTCCTCGCTGTAACCAACAAATGATCGTTTATGGAGTACTTAGGATATTCACATTGCTTAAACGCATTTATTCAAAAAACCAACCACAAGCCAGTTGTATCAACAGAAACACTGCAATTTTTATTTCATTGTCCAAACAGAATTAGTTTACTCCGATACTGAACGTATGTGATTCGCGGACTAACGCGCAAGGTGCGTCATAAGTTAATAATCCTATCATGGATGTGGGCTTGAGTGAAGTGTTTAAAAAACCAAGCCAAGAAATCTTTACGCGAATATAGGGTTTCCTTATTGATTACACATTTTCGTTATTCAGAAACCTGCAACGAAGTTCAAAAATAAGGTTATGGTCCCATCTTCACATGCAACGAAACAGTAAATATTTTTGAGATGTAATTAACACTGGGGAAATTACGTTACTGATAGGGGTTACATTTTTGGAGGTACCATTTCGACCTCTTCAGGAGACCATGTTATTTTGTAGTTAAATACATAGGTAGGGTTACATATTTTTCGCGAAAAGATTTATGCGCAGGCTAGACTGAAATGTACTTTACGTGCACGCGTGCAAATTTTCTTTGCTCATTGGCCATGCATTTTCGTGAGTATATATTTTCCTATCTGACTAGGCCAATCAGACTAAATTAATCCGATACCGAACTGTTGTGATTGTCAGCCAGACATCTCATTCTCGAGACTATTAAAATCATCCAATCACGAAAGCGGAATTGAACTTAAGTGCTTTGGAATAGAGCTATTTGTCAAATCGTTTCGCGAAAAACAGATGGCCCGATACAGCTCGACAAACCTTAGTGAAGGCCCGGGGAAAATGTAAACTAACGTTCTCCTCTCAAACACACGCCACCCTCTCTGCACAACCATTTACCTCCTCTCCATACAGCCAGTAGCTAGCAAGCGGCCTTATCTACAACCTGTGTGTATAGTCAGTTCAGTTGTAAAATGGTGTTAATTATTGTGTCAACTTGTGTGGTTTTCCATCCAGTTTCGTGTCACACACATTTACCCACAAGTTATAAGTATCACCGCCAATGTATGTCGTGATGTGACTTGCAATATACATATTTGTTATCTTTGCTGAATCAGCAGCCAGATCTGTTCATTTGATGCTGGAGTGGTGCAAAAATAGTGCAAGAGTTTTAAGTAATGAAATGAACGATAACCACCCTGAAAAACTTGCGGGCAATGTCAACAAAATGAATTCATTTCATAGGTAGCAGGGAAACTTTGCGAAGATTAATCAAATCAATGGGTTTCGAGATCAAAAATATACAAAGAAGCAGATATACTTAATGCAAAGAAATGAGATCGTCGCGTGGGCAACGAAGTACCTTCGAACTGTAAGAAAAGATGACAGGCAAGGAGAAAGTAAATTACCAGTAATATACCTCGATGAGATATGGATTCATACCAATTATATTGTGAACAATTGTTGGCAGCATAATGACGTAGTAGGAGTGTACAGTAACAACCATCCAGGCCAGCGATTAATTATAGTTCTCACAGGTAGTGGAAATAGCTGCATCGAAGGAGCAAAGTTTATTTTTTATAGCCAAAACAAAGAATGGAAAATATGCTGACATAAATCGCAACAATTTCATGAAATAGTGTGAAACACCACTACGTCCCAACATTCCATCCCCAATCTTGATAATGCTCCATACCATAGCGTGCATTGGAACAAACCGCCAACTATGTCTCTTACTATTACCAACATAAGAATTTGACTGATAAATAACTCTGTTTTTTTCTGCCGACGAGAGAAAATCCGAGATGCTTGTAAATGTTCGGTTACATCAACAACCTCCCATTTATACCGTCGATAAACTGTTTGCTTCCCAATGATACGTAATTATCCAATAACCGCCATTCCATTGTCATCTAAACCCAATGAAGTACATCTGGAGAATGGTAAAATCCCGTTTTGCTAACAAAAATGTTCATTAGCGAATTCAGACATTCTGCAATTGACTCAATCAGCAATAGACAGTATTTCACCATCAGACTGGAAAAATCAATGCGATCGTATGAAATAAATAGAAAATTATTAATGTATAAATAACTGACTGATGGAGAAGATTCCTCAAGTTTAGTTGAAGCCACAAATTAGTAGCACCAGCGATAGCGAGAGTGACAGCACTAGTGATGTCACTAAAACCAAACGCACATATTATGGCGACATGTTTGGAGTGGAGGAAGTGATCATATGTTTCTAGCATTCTAACAGTTATTAATAAAGAAATAAAATGGTTCCTGTAAGTTATATTCGACAATATTGTATAAACTGTGCTTTAGTCTTAACTCTTTGTAGACTATGCTCGAGTGTAGATCAAGTAAAACTCATTTGAAAATGTATTTGTTGTTCAGAACAAATCTCATGTGGATGTGCAGTCTTTGTTCGGCTAGTGTTTAACATGACCTCACAAGAACACGACAGCGCAATAACAATGATGTTGCTAATGACAGAATCACTATTATTATAGCCACTCAAAGAGACATGATTGAGTGTAAATCCCTTTATACGACAAATGACTTTTGATTTGGTCAATATTAGCTTGGCACTCCATTGATTGATGACCAGCGAATAGTTATAGCTGTTAAGTACAGGGTATTGTCCGGTGTGGTATGGACGAATAGGACGATGGTGAGTTCTAACACAGACACCAACAGAACCGGTGTTCTTGCAATACTGGATATAGGTGACTCGCTTATAAATTGTCTCAAGTGACAGGAAATGTGTGCGAAGTGTATGGGGAGGGCCTGCCCGTCTGTCTACTGATACCTCTCCCACGCTGTCACGAGGAGACATAGCAACACCAGCGCTCTTACCGCTTCCACCCGAGACTACACTTGATTTTGTCGCACAGTACACAGATTACGCGTTCAAAATTAATGTCTAAAAGAATTCTGTATTTTAAATTTTCTGAGAAGCATTTCAGATGCCAGGTGGTCGGGTACCTAAACTGGACAATGTTTAACACCTGGTTTATTCTTCCAGCTAAATTATTATCATTCCGCCTGCGAAAAAAAAAAAAAGAATTAATTGGAGAAGGATATAATTTATTTTATATCTGCCAGTCAGTGACAAATTTATCGTATCCGGTGTTGAAGAGAACGGATTATATTTTTTAAACTCTACTTCATTCTGTAAAACTAGTGAGCTCAATAAATTGTGAGTGAAATGACCTATTGCCGAGACTTTAATTGGTTTTGTGCAATAATTACACACACACATATATATATATAAACTTTTCGCGGTGTCTTAACAGGTATTGAAGCAAATATTTGAAAAATCACCACATGTTTGATGTCTTTGGTTGTTTCATAAATATGTCAGGCATCACAAATCGTTTTATACTTCTGCTAACATTTGCCCTTTCAGACTGTCTCGGTTTCAGGTGCTGCAAACAAAAGAAGTATGATGAAAGCTGTGCTTAAGTCGACACAGGCCTAACACTTGTTTCGTTGTCACAGCCAATGAGCTGTAGGCTATAAGTTCGGCTACAGTTATATGAACCAATCATGACCTAAATCAGTAAGATGGTTTGCGAATCATTTAGCCACAGCTAAGAGTATTGGTCATTAAGTTGAGTTAAGTTGAGAGATTTAGGCGGCTGTTAACAACGAGGTCTGGAAAGCCAATGAGAGTGAAATGAGGTGAGAATAGAGCAGTGGCAGAAAGCAAGGGCGGGGGAAAAGTGAGATCCCCGAGAAAACCCGCCGACCAGCGGGATCATCAGGCACGATTCCCACTCACGAAAATCCGGAAGTTGCCTCGCCTGGGATTGAACCCGTTTCGACTTTGTGGGAGGCTGCCTATTCTAATCGCTCAGCCACCGCGTCCCCTATTGGTCGTTGAGGTTCGCAGTGTGCAATACAAACCCATAATTACCTACATGTGAGTTCTGTGCACAACTGTGGACACTGGGGATGGTTGGGTTAAAAATTAAAACCTTTAAAAAAACCAGGTATACATAGTCTCTTCAAGGTAAAGTAAGTACTTTTGAGGCCCTGAGGTACTTTCCCTTTCAGCAACTTTCTAATATTTTACAACACTTCAAAATAAATATTACAAAATAAATAATAAACATAGTGTGAACATTTTACATCACTCGGAAGTTATCGTCTAAGGCTAAAATAAAATATATTTCTTGACTACTATTACAAATGAATGGCTTTTAAATGCGCTTACTTTACCGTAAACAGCATATAACAACATAAACATACGTGATGTATGTGATGCATGCTGACTTTCTATACAGAGAACTTCGCTACCTTTAAGTATCTGGTTGTTTGTTAATCTCGCCGGTTTGCCGGATCTCAGATACGAAAGAACCGAATGAAAAAATTCTTGTTTTGCAACGCGAAGTGCACTCTCTCCCCACCTCACCGTGTCACACGCAGAATTCGTTTTGATATACAAATAACTTCCCGCTTTTATGGGACACCGTATAGCCAGTGGCTCGCAGGACTTTGTGCGGGATTGAAGTAATTTACGTGCCGTTAGCCAGCAGCTGGCAGATTAGTTGTAATCAATGTCCAGAGGTTTCCAAACCGCATGACGTAATGCTTGGCAAGTTCATGTGGACTACGGTATGGTCGGCGGATTATAATTTATGTGCCAGATTAATGCATCAGCAGTGCCAGCAGTGGAGCATACCCGCCTTTTATTTCCAGCGGCATTAAAATTACATTCGAGCTTCATGTGCACTCATTTTTTTGCAAGAGCTGAGGAGAGCTATGTTTCGCTCCGTGGTTCCAAAATTCTTCCCTGCTAACTGATGCGAGCAAACATCTATTATTATTTCTGTTGCGTAGAATATTGTAGTTTTTGTTTGTTTATATAAAGCATGATCCCATAACAATATTGGAAATGATTACGTGTAATTTTCAGAAAAATTACGCAACTGTTACTTTGAATATCGGTAAGAACTTCGACAACAATGTTCTCGCATTATAGTCAGTGCCAACTATTTATCACCAAAACGTTTTTCGCGCATGCTATACTTCAATATCCTGGTGCACACATGCTAATTTAATTTGATTATCGGCTGCGTATCTTTGTGAGACGGCAATTTGTTACATGACTGGCACAATAATATCTAAGGTACTTTGTGAATGACTGACCGCGGATCAAGGGTAGATTCCTAAAACGCGGACAGTTATAATCATCCAGTTATATGTGAATTTCAATTAATGTATTTTAGAGTATAACTAGCAGCGAGATTTTTTCACGAGAAAACGTGTGCCCCTATTTACATGCTCGTCATAGTTTAGTAAGTCCAATATATATTTACGCAGAAGTATATGAAGGATTTAAACGATTTTAAGAAGTACACTAAATTACTATGATGTAAAATAACGCCCTAATAACAGAAATTCTTAAAATAAGAAGATTGCGATTTGAAGCTTTTTTTTAGTATTAATTAATTTCGTTTACTATTTATTGTGATTTATCGTAGTTTGTTACCTCTTGGGTGCATTTAACATATCAGTTTATTAGGCAAAGTTATAAATTTTCGTATTTCACTCTTTAAATTCTTAGTATAATAATATATATTTATACCTGAATTCATTATTTTCTCTCCACCTAGCTCTTTGCAGAGAAAATTTGGACTAAGATAACTCTGCATCATTTTGAAGGTTAATCAGTTGTCTTAAAATGGAGGATGAAGTACGATAGCATTTCCTAGCCTCGTATTTCGCAATGACTATTGAGAATTGTGATCATAACATTTTCCTTCTCCCGATATTATTTTGTTCACTCAGGTCGTTGGCTCTTATTTTTGGTTTCTCTTTCTCTCTGTTCACAGCATTTTTTGTCTTTAATTTTTTGAGCATGCCCACGTACACAACCACATTCACGTCCGTATATAAGAAGTTGCTCATATTCATCACAAACAATTTGTTATGGTATCTGTATTGCTTCTTGTCACGCCACGTTGGTCCACATTGCGCACAACATGCTTTCTCTAATGTACAGCGGTTATTATTGGCCATAGTCGGAGACCTGAAGATTTTGCGGATACATTTTGGGTGAAGCTAGAATTCAAAACACGTGCCTTTATATAACTTTAGCCATTGGTCCACACGGTGTTTGACACCTCCTGGAGAACGGTGCCCAAATGTCGCCCTTCCACTGTGACAGCAGACTACCGATATGCTTTTGATATCGGGCGAACAACTCGAATAATTACTCGCATATAAAATTCCCACAAAATGAATAAATCTAGGAAAGATTTGAGTCCCTGTAACTTCGTCGAAGAAAAATAATGAAATCAAACCTATGATACTTAATACAAACACAGTTTAATGATCCGAAATAATTTTAACAAAAACTCCGTCGAAAACATATTGCAGAGGAAGTTTTAAAAAAATATCCTCGTAGCGAACACACGTAGAATAGATTCGGAAATCTACATTTACGTATCCTAGCCGAATAACGCACTGATTATTTAAAAAATAATGGTATGTACGCAAACTTCAAAATAAAGGAAATGACTTCTAGGCTATAAGCTATCGCAATAAAATTTTATCAACTCCCATAGTTAACACTCATAAAAAAACGGAATTCAAACATTAATAAAAATTGTTAAAAATAAATTAATTTATTAACATGCGTAAAAGTATTCTAGCTCCTATCGTATGTTATGTTACGGAGGTTAAATATGCGAAAAACGGAAATATTTCTAAAAATACTGCTACAAATACAGTGAGCGAGGTGTGAACCCCGACCAGATGGATGAAGATAGCATCTAGCAAGCTTTGTGGGTTGTGGTTTCAGCCAGGCGAAGCACAGAGTCCCTGCTCCCTCAAACGGGCGGCCGTTTTCCCAAGCGAATTTCCTTGTTGCCTTCTCCGATAGGCGAGTGTGAGTTCGCAGACATGTTGTAAGCTGGTCCTTTTACCTTCACAGCAGAAGCATAGCAAGCGATGGGTTCCCGAACACGAATGTTGAAGTAATACTCCGTAGCAGCCATGAGCGGAGATGTGTGAAGAACCAGTAGTGAGGAGATACTAAATTGGGTTTTCCTGACTGCGGCTGGGGGTTGGAAGGGCATTCCTTTGTCAAGTGGATTGCAGCGCCCTGCTGGACTGTCTTCAAGCGACCAGCCTATCTCACTCGGGACAAGGACTGCTAGCAATGCTTTGGCTTTACATGTGTCCTGAACACGTCCTACCTTTAGGTAGCCTTCGGGCTTCACGCAAAGCGAAATACACTTTTGCTTTATGAGTAAACACAAAATTAACTGATTTGCACAATAAAGGCAGGCATAGAGTTAATGCCATTTCTATGTGTTTTAAAAATTCCCATGAAAACCGTTTATGCTTGCTAATATCCATTACTTGCATTTTACATTTGTATTTAAACCTCGTATACTGTAAGTAAAATTATTTATTTTGTCTTGTTTTCTGTTAAGACACAAAATCGTTCACTCATTGCGAATCTCAATAGTGAGTGAGTGAGGGAAGAAATTTTGGCAGATCCTAACAGCGAGGTCTTGAGCGCCGATGAGGATGATTGAAGTGAATAAGGGGAATTAAGGGGCGGGGGAAACGGGAGTTCCCCGAGAAAACCCGTCTACCAACGACATCGTCCGGCAAGTTTCCCACTTGCAAAAATTTGGTGACATGGCCAAGGAAAAAATCTCCATAGTATTAAATATTAACGATTTCGCTATTTTTAGGTGACATTCACGTAAGTTTATTTCTCAGCGAGACAGTATTGTTTGCTAATACGAAAAGCGCTCTGACAATGAGATTCGCCAACTGTTGTGAAAAAACACACACTCGTTAAACCGACTGAAGGAAAAAGTACGTATTCAGTTCACATCCAAATGTTTCTGCTCACTTAAAACATATCAATTAAACATGTAATTTTTGGTTTTTCGTTATGTTGATATGCATTTTTCAAGATATATCTTTAAAAAGGTAACACCCACGAATAAATAAATGTTCTTTACACACACACAAACTGCAAAGCTACCACCCCTTCTGAATAAAGTAATAAAAAATTTTTTGTGACAACAGTGACTCACTCTTTCTTCAAGATATAAGTTTATATACTTCCATATCTACAGTTTGGAGATAAATGAAACACGCATTCACTTTGAAATACACTTTTAATATATCTCATTTTTCCAACAATCACTATATTTATATAAATATAAAAAAAACACATTCTTCTTAAAATATTTATTTATATGTACAAAACCACTTTCTTCTTAAAAATATTTATTTATAGACAGAAACAAAACATCTCAATCTTCTTATCTGGGAACGAGGTTGATAACATAAGGTTGATGTTGCAGGAAAACGAACTTGTTACTCTCAAATCTGTGAGAAGTTATTATTCACAGCGGATTCTAGATGAGGTGTTGGCTCGCTGGCTGTTAGAATTTCAGAGTAGTTTTTTTAATATACTATCTGTCAGTTGATTGTTTCACTCTTGATACAGGTGGTAGTTTAATTGACTCACAGATGCTATTTCATAATTTAACTACCTCATTGGTGGTATTACATACAGCAGAGCTTAATTTATAATGGTCTTCAGTGTAGTGTTGCGGAAAATAAATGTAGACAGGAATTCAATAATATCACACAGGGATACACCAGCCGACTGAATGAAGTGCTGAAATACAAGAAGTGTAAATTTTGAGGAGCAAATTTGACAATTCAAAGGCTATACACACATTCTGGGTTTCGTGGAACAGGGAATTTATGGATTTCCAATTGTATTACAACCTTGTAGCAAAAATATTTATCTGTGCATCGGAACTAGTGCAGATTTTAAGCGACTCGGGAAAACGGGGGTCTGGAGAGCCGATGATGGTGAATTAAGGCGAGTAATGAAGCAGCATCAGATTACAAGCCTTCTTATGTCTGATAAACTTGGATTACTTAGTGTATTTACCACCAGTGGTGAATGTCCGGTATTGGGAGATATGCACATCCATTTTTGATGTCAGTTGTAAAGTCCACCGGCATCCACGAGGACTAAATTCTTCAAGTCTGGTTGTTAGGTAAGCCATTATGTTATTGTCATAAAGTTCGCCAACATCAGATGAGTGCAGGACAGGAAGGGAATTACTTTGAAAATAGAAGGTTACCGTAGCACCTTCCTCCACCATGAGGGATTTAAAGTACTTACACATTACTGTTATAATAATTCTAATAGGTCGGGATGATGTTTCAGTTACTTATATCAAAGGAATTCTGCACCTCATGAAAAAAAGAGAAAAGTCTGTCTCACTGTTAAGCCTATCATTAACTATCTGTGCATCAGTTAGCATGCCGGCGAACATGCTAGCCAGTATCTCGTATCTGAGATTGGATGACGACCTTTTCACTGAAGCTGGAGAGTCGGAATTCGAATTACTTTTAATCCCTGAATTAACATATTGAATTTGTGGAGGTAATTCAGTGGGTGGAGCTGGAAATGTTAAGTGTTTTGAAGAAGGTGGACTCTGCACAGCTGTCTGTGGAGCTAACTGAGGAACTGTATGTGGAACTAACTGCAGAGCTATCTGCGGAGTTGTCTGTGGAGCTAAGTGCAGAGCTAACTGCAGAGCTAACTGAGGAGCTGACAGTGCAGCTGTCTGCAGAGCTGTCTGCCAAGCTAAGTGCAGAGCTAACTGAGTAGCTGTCTGTGGAGCTAAGTTCATACCTATCTACAGATCTTACTGAGGAGCTATCTGAAGAGCTAAGTGCGGAGCTAACTACAGAACCAATTTTATCCGATGAAAATATAAAAAATCTATCGGATTAATATCGGATTAAGGATTAATGCAGAAATTTTTTTCAGATTAAAATTAGATTAATTTTTAAAAATCAAATTAACATCGGATTAAAGATTAACCCTCTCTATCAATTTGATTAAACCTTTCAATCAATTTGATTACCCCTTTCAATGCATTTAACCCTTTGGTATCAAAAAAGGCGGCATCCCTTTGTTTTAGAATCGGCTTGCCCCTGCTACTGACCATTTGTGATAGCTTTAACTATTTATTTCGCTTTCTGTTTATTTTAATGCATAGGAGTGCAAAAATTAGCAGATTTGTAAAATATTTACTTTTCTACCATTTCACATTTTTGCTTATCCGATGTATGAATAAAGTCGATGAGAATGTCGATGAGAATGTTAATTTTAAATAAGGCGGAAGAATACACAATGTGCATACAAGAAGATCTTTATCAGGCCATTCAAAAGTGATTATTTTAACGTGCACAGCCTATTCACGTTCTTGAAGATAATAACGTGCAATTCGCATAACTCTAGCACCCTTGACACTCTATGCTAATATTATGAAATGGAATCTTCACTCCGAACATGCTTGATGCGAATAGCCTATACGTGCCTGTGAAGTGGTTATTTTTTCCATTGTATGTTGGGCTTTGGTAACATTATGTCTAGAGACCTTCAAAATTCGCGATATTTTCGAGTTGCAGACCAAACTCCAAGATGATGTAGGCTCGTGTGACTTCTTACATTTGCTGACAACTTGTTATAGTTAGAAATGGTTGTTTATAGCAGGGAAAGTTGACAGTTTGCTAGGATTTAACGTACTGTACACATGTTCGACAGTTTTCTTTCCTTACTGGCTGTCATGCATGTATGAAGATACTACCCTTTATTCACTGTACCAATGAGGATTCTGATATTGTAAGGCAGAATAATCGTGATATGCCTGCCAATAATTTAGCAGAATCAACATCTTCTTCATCCAATAGTTAGAGTTTTATCGAAAAGATGGTGGTTCAAAAAATGTTCGCGATTTTCCATAATCGCTACCTATTTTTAGAGACCAGAACCATTCTCGGATTCATTTCGGGACAAACTAGAATTCAAAACACGTGCGTTTGTATAACTTTAGCCATCGGTGCACACAGTGTTTGACACCTCCTGGATAACAGTGTCACTTGTCGTCTTCCACTGTGACAGCAGACAGTCTCTGTGCAGTTGATATCGACGTATTTGTACACAAGACAGTCAAGTATAGCCTGCAGGTCATTGAACTCGGAATTATTCCGTTCTCTACATATAGCCTACAGCTTTTTGACTGTGGCATCGGAACAAGGCGTGTTTTGACGACTTAAGTAAAGCACGCATCATACGTTTTTTTGCAGATTATGAAACCGTAAATGAAAGTGTGTCTGACAGTGTTAAGCTGCACGACTGCCGAGTGTAAGCTATTGTTTCAGACATATTCAGCGCGTGTCTGATGAGCAGAGTTCCAGTGACATACCTTACCGAAGATTGCTGAGCTCGTCTGAGTCGAGTCGATGGCTGTCAGCCACCCAGCAAATTGTGGCAGTCCTATGACCTTCTCTCCTGACTCCTGGTTAGATGATCCCGGTCACCTGTGTCGCTGATCCACCTCACCGGAGTCACGAGTTCACCTAGCCTGCTCCAGGATAAACAGGACATTTGTAGGAGAAAAGGGAAATTTTTAGATCAAAAAGAACATTTTGAGGGAAAAAAGGGAAATTTTGAGGGTAAATTATCGCAGCCACCCAGCCGCACAAGCTACTGTGGCTGCCATTTAAAATAAATTGTCCCACACGCGGCTATATTACAATACTATTATTGCATGTCTATATAAGTCTGTGATAGTACAAAAAAACTTATATGCAAAAATTATTAATATGCATTAGAAAAATAGCGACAAAATAAATATCAGTCCCTGGTACACTGACGATATTACTTCTTTTAATCCCTTATCCAAGCACATGTCCCGATAATAGCCTCGCCCTCGTAGCTCAGGGGTAGGTTTGCCGACCGGTAGTCGGAGGGTCACGGGTTCGCGCCCAGGTGCCTCCGACACGGCAGATCTTCAGTTCTCTTGTCGGACTGGGAATCTGTCAGCAAGACGGTCTCACTAGAGTTTCGTCAATATCAAATGTCACGACAATGTCAAATGAAGTAAATACGTGAAAAAAAATTATAATAATAGTCGAGTGGTCTAAAGTGTTTGCATGCTGACCCAAGATTCGGCAGTTCGATTTTGCCCACCTACAGGTGATATTTTGAGCTCTGTGAAAATTAAATGGAAGCATCCCTAGCGTCCAACTCTAGAAAAGCATGGAAAAGCAACCCGGAATGTTCGAATACATGTATTAAGAGAGCCTCCTGCATCTTAAAAATGGCTCGTTTTTGCAAAATTAAAAAAAAGGGGGTTTTCGCTGGGGCGTGGCATTTTGAGTGGAAAATGGGTAATTTTTAGGGAAAAAAGAGAAATTTTGAGGTTAAACTGGAAATTCCATGATGGCAGCCGATCAACAGATCCACTCCCCCATCCCCTTTGTCATGGAGTCTACCATACCCTACTTACTCTGTTTTGCGAGCAAATGTCAAATGACAATTAAACGCATCCAATCGCGAAACTAGTTCTGCTATTGTTCTGGAGTACATCTAGATGTGAAATCTTTACACAAAAGCCGGTGTCCCGTTCCTATTCATCTGCGTCAATTTATATTTATGTGCCTTACACAGCATACAGGTATTCGCCTTCAATGCACGCAGAATATTTGTTTCTAATTATCGTATATTGAAATTGTTTCTTGTTATGAATTTGTCTTTCTATATTTAGATCTTGAATGCTGTCGATTGTCATCGGTATAGTGTTTGTTCGAACTTTAGCAATGATGTTTTTTTATTTTGTGTTTACAAAGTCTCGGAGTATTTGATAGGAGACTTGGACACTAACGCCTTAATGCCAGGCCCGATTTCCAGCAAAACTAAGGTAAAAATTCTAATGCTAATGCTCGGGAAGCTTGGTTTCAGTAATCCAGCTAAAAGGCAAGGTCACTTAAAAGTCGATAGTTATACGTAAAGAGAAAATGATAATTTTCCACATGCAAAAATTTTGAAAACCAAATTTTTTTTACAACTAAGTAGTATGCTAAAGCATATTGTAGAAAATTAAATATGTATTCCATATTTTATTAAACATCACATGAATTGTTTTACAGTTATTAGATGAAGTATTTCAGATCAGTATTATATATACCAACCTGTTTTCCCGAAAATATTTCCTCTCAGTCCAGACCTCAAAATCCTGCACATATTTGCAAATTTACTGCTGTAATTAGACGCGCATCTCTGCGAGAAGACATTATCTTATTAGATTGGGCAAATTAGAATAAATTTACTCCGATAATGAACATCCGTGCGCTAACAGGCACCTAAGAGGCGTGAGAATTAAACTCAATCAATCACGAAAGTGGATTTCAACTTTATGTGTTTGGGTGCGTAACTAGACTTGAAATATTTCCGCGAAGAACAGGTGGCCATAAATATTACCAAAGGCAATATGAGTAATTTCGTGGATGCAGAGTACATGTTTTCGAAACTTTAAATTGGTTACTTCCATAGCTTGTAAAATGTTTCAATATGATTTAACTGCTGGAGCACATTGCAGTAAAATAGAAGGGTTATGTAGACTCCAGGACAATAGGGATCAGGGAATGGCTCGGTGACTAGATCGTGAATGACCTTGACCTAAAAATATTCTCGTTTTTCTCCCAAAATCGCTCATTTTCACACAAAATCGTACGTTTTAGCACAAAAATACCTACCTTAACATTATCCTTTTCCTTAAAAATGTCCCGTTTTTCCCTAAAAATTTCCCGACTTTCCCTCGGAAAAAAACATGCCCTACTACGTGCAGTAGGAAGCCCCATTTTGGAAAATACGAGCTTATTTTAAGATTTGCGGGGCTTCCTATTCCTTCTAGACGAAAACAATGCGGCATATGAGAAATCGATAAAATATAATTATTTTAATAATTATCTTTATAAAATTAAATATATATTTCTTTTATAATTAGAACATTTACAGGCCTAAGTATTAAGTGTAATAATCACTGGACTCGTATTTTCAAGCCACATACATTCGTGATGTCATACCATCATTCTGTCATGTTTTCATGCTCTATCATTCCAAGCTATCTCTCTCATTCTCTCTTGTCTCTCTCATTTCATCTCTTTTATCTCTTTCGTTTCTTTCTCACTCTCTCATTTCATCTCTTTTTCTCTTGTATTTCTATCATCACAAATGTTTTTTTAAGACTCCTCCCATTTTTGTTGTTTCATTCTCTTTCCTTTCTCTCTTGTCTCTAAAGTTCGTTCTGTTAGTCGCATTTGCTCCACTCCACCATCTACATAGTTCCTTCATCGCCTGCTAGAGTGTGCGAATCGTCAGCGTATATTTATTTATGAATATAATGATGCTTTTTTCTATACATAAGAAGGCACATAAAAATTGTTGTAAAGTACGTTCCAGGCAGGACTTTGTTAAACATATTGGAATTTTAATGATTTATTTTTTTAATCATATATTTTATAAATATTTTTAAATTATTCAATTTGTTTTTACTTTTGCACGAAAACTAAGTCGAATAGCCTTGTAACCACGCACGCACATTCCGACAGATCGGCCAGAGCAGACGTGCCAGCTGTGATACGCGCACGCAGTGATGTAAGCAAGCACAGTGTGGGGAAAAGGAGGCAAATGACCTCCGAGCAAAGTGCATGCGAACTTAAGCGATCACCCGTGCTGCTTTGTGGTCTTGTCAATAAGTCATCTATGAAGCAGTGCATTTATAAATAAGTAGAATTTTTTTAATTAATTTTATTTATCATTTGAATAATGCCGAAAAAATCTTTGAAAAATATAGTACAATGTATTTTTAATGCATTTGTAATGCAAATCTATTTAAAAATCTAAATTATGGGAATTCATACATTTGCCATAACAACTGGTAACATTTCAAAAATGAAAAAAATTTCATGTTTGTGAGGGGATTTTAACCCTTGGCTTTCGATATAGAAGGTGAGCATGCTATCCACTGGATCACCGATTTCATGACGAAACAAGTGCTTCAAATTAGTACATAAATATTAAAATGTAGGAGCTTCATTCCCTGGTAAAATACCATTATTGTGATAAACTTGTTGTTATAATTCTTTTCAATCAGTGTATATATGGCTTTTGAAAACTAATATTTCGAAGTAGTTTTTGTTTCATTTATTTAAAGGCTAGCGATATACTGCATTATAACATCTTGTTAATTTTCGGTAAAGTTTTGCATATTAAATTACATTATGTGCATATACACACATTGAAGGATTTTTATATTCATTTTAAATAATTATTTATCATAGCAAGTAGGGTTCGTATGAATGTGAATATCTACATACATTTTTGTATACAAATATAATTTGTTATTTCTTGGGAGGCAGGCTCGCAAAATTTGTATAGTTTGCAAGTAACATTTCTAACTCCAGGATTTTTTATTTGTTTAAGTCCTTTATAACCATTGTAATTAGCTTCAAATAGCATTTTTTTTAAACGAGATATATTTATAACAGACTGGTTAGACATGGCTAATAAAATTCTCTATTTATTTATTTTATTTATTTCTTGGAAAGTTATACTGAAATTGTATGTAGAGTAGTACAGCAAAACTTTCTTTCAACTTCATTTCAGGTCTTCTCTGTTTTCAAGACTAAATACAATACGATGTTAATTATTTAGTATCACGACTAATTTTCGTAGTCATAACTATCCTACACATATATTATTAAATGTATGTATACGTGAAAAAACGAAACACAATCATTTACTTTATATATCAGGGTAAGTAGGCAGGATACAACACCAGCAAGAAAATAAAGATTTTTATATAATATATTTTATATACTTCAAGCTATAAATAATGAAAACAGAAAAATTAAATATTTCCATGCAGTGATTTTACCCCAGGATGCACACTTTTCATTTAGTGAATATAATTTGCTTATACGCAGCACAGAACAGTCTATGCTAGACAGCATTTAACCAGAACCCATGGCCATATATTTTTCTCGACAAAGTTACACGACTGCCACTGTCAAACTATACTTCCTAACTGAAAACTAGCTGCTTGTATACACTCACAACCAGGCACATTAACATTCAATGTTCCACCCTCTGTAAAGCCGCGCCCTGCCCTGGTTCTGTCCATAATACAACTTGAACAAAGTCATCTGTTGTTCCCGTGATTTGGAACTTTTTTCTGGGCGCTGTTTTTGGCGCCATTGTACAGCATTATTTTCACGATGTGGTTGACACGCAGTCCACTAGAGTATCCGTTTGGCACACACAGTTCATCCACATTACTGTTTAGTAATTGTACCAGTGGTGCACAATATTCTGGCAATGCAGGTACTGCCACAACCTCTAGCACTTATTGCTCACTTAGCTAGCCGTGAAATCTCCTCACAAGGTGTGCTTTCCTGTATACGAATGGTGACAGGGGTTGTAAGCACTGGCGAAGTGGATATGAGGTGTCCCGTGCAGCTTAAAATGAACACTTCCAGTAATTAAAGTATATTGCAGGTTAATGATCAGTCCACAAAGATGATGGAGTCACGTGGGACTACTTTCTTGTACAGGAAGCAATATGCAGGAATTGCCATGCTTACTGCATGCTTAAAAGACACACATACTACCTGTTTCACAACATGCTTAAAAATTACTTAGAATGAAAACTGTGTGTGAAATGTGGATGGTAAAAATGTGTAAAGAATAAACCAGAAAATAATGATAGACACAATTCTGTGTGAGTAATAAAAGACTGGATATCTTATATTAACCTCTGTCCAAGTCTAATAACTACGTATTGATTGGCATCTGCCATAAAGCCTTAGTTGCTCTTAAGAAAATGTAAGAATATATTGAGGGTTCAGATTCCTTCGTGTCAAGCGGCTCGTTGCTTCTGTAGCCAGACTCTGAACTGAATCGCACTTACACTGACACCATGCTGCACTACCTGCATTTCGCCTAACACACCATTGTGCACTTGCTGCACGAGTAGAGTGTGGATTATTGATGCATGGCAATAATACTGAGCAGTGGGTAAACAGCCTTAAGAGTAAGGGAGGCACGTTTCATAGTATCATTTACTCAACAATATCAATATCTTGGGGTAGCTCTTTTCGATTAAACATTGAAGAATTATGTTATGTACACGGATAATAATTTTAGCAGTCTATGATTGATCTAGCAACTGTTAATATAGTCAATCAGAATTGCTGGATGCCAAAGCATCCGATGTAACCAGGAAAAATCGGCAAATGTGAGAATTAATTAAATATATTTATTTGTGAGTACTACTTGCGTTACTGTTTTCGGAATGGTTACTTCGTCTTGAATTGTACTCTAAAGATATATAAAATATATGGCAACGATATCTTATGTCAGGCACTTAATGCACACAACCAGGCATGACCCACACACAGCAGTCATAAACAAACACCCTCGACCAAATTGATTCATGTCCTTAGCACATGGCACAATACCTGTTTTGTCAATTGTACACTTGTCCTAAATATTATAGTGTGTCACCGCTATGTATAATTCAAGAATAGTCAGGCATTAAACTATCTCCCTACCTAATTTAAATTTAACCATACCTACCAAACATTGGCTATAATCGTCACATTTAATATCACCTTCTGAATAAGAAAACTCATGTTATTTCACCAACTATGTCTATATTAACAATTATTAATTTAAACAAATTTTGAATTCGTTTTGAATAAGGCCTATCATGGTATAAGTTGTGCCAGTTATGTACTGTCGATAAATGGAACACAAGACACCTTTCCTTTCTGTTTGTGTAGTTTTCATTGATTACTGCATTGTCAGACCTACTGATATTTCAGTAGAACTACTGGATTCCATTGCAATCAACTCCTATATTGAAAACAGTGGAAAATATAGTGACACTTTCGGTCTTCATGCTACAATTTTTTTTATGTAATAATTTTCTAGCATTGACAATACAGTATTCAAAATTATTGTAATTTTACAGGGCAGTGCTTCATTTTGGTAATTATGTAGTTAACTCGTTCTAAGGAAGTCCAGCAAATAATTTAATGTTCCATTTAATCTGTTAAAAAAAACCTAATGGATCATATTCAAAGCCTTTTTAGTCCGAACTAAGGAAAGACCATTCTCTGACTAAAATTTTTCGAATTCAGAGAGTATTTATATTGCTTGTCCGAGGACCATCTTGCTTTAGCATGGCCTAAACATTTAGTCCAGACTGAGGGAAGGATTAACAAAGTATTAAGGTCAAAAATATACATGGCAAACAATAAATACGACAGTTTCGTTTATATTACATTCCAGTGGAAGTTAGATAATGTTTACGAAACACACACACATTTTTATACATTACATTATTTGCATATTCTATCATTTTGTATTAATAAGTCGACCTAATAAATGAAATGTTCTGTTGGTAACAATTCAAAGCAAATATATCTTATAAGCTTAATAATACAGCTTTTTTTTAAACAGTAATAGCTTTCTATTTTTGTGTCAATCAAATACCTTTTCTGAAAACTGATTCAATGGCTTCGTGATATTAATACACACAAAGAGAATTTATGTACATATATAATATTCTCTATATGTAAATAAAAGTATTATCTTACAACCAATATGTAGTAGTAGCTCAATGGTAACATTGTAGGCAAAAGAAAAAAGGAATGTAGAATCGAATCTTTTCTGGGAGGTAGAATATTAATCATTTAAAAATGAATTTAACATTAAATACACTTTTAACATCATTAATAAGGCAGTTTTGGCATAATATAACGAAAGCAGCCTATATATCTAGTGCATATTAAATGTGTAATGAAAATTTAACAATTAAAAATGAAATAAAAAATATTAGTATATTAATTTTATTGTTCTCCATTCTACAGTATATTCGAACGTGATACACTTTTTTTTTTTTTTTTTAGTGTAATGTGTTGTTGTGAGCCCTGGAGTGTTCGTGTGGGAAAAGCCCCTCCGACCGGGAGGTACATATGGGCTTGAATGAGGATGTGGGGGCGAAAAGTGTAAGGGCGGGGCTGCTGGGGAGGAAAAATCTTACCAAGTTATTGGGGAGCGTGCTTACCTTGGAGACTGGGCACGCATGAGGGGGAGATTATATCATTTGAATTCGGGGCGGAAATGTATGTTAGTTAATTGGGGGAGAAAAGGTGATGGGACGTCAATTGGGGCGAAGAAAAGTGACGGGGGTGATGGGGACAGTGCTACGTCAGCCTTAGCCTTGGCCGCTGTCAGGTGTCCGGCGGAAGTCCATGGTCCACTGCGTCCTCGGCGTCCTCTTCTTCCTCGGCGGCGGGGACCAAGTGCTGCGTTTAAAGGAGCGGACGGCGAGGATACGGGGTAGGCGGGTAGCGGGTTGGAGAGTTGACGGATGAGGGGGTTGGTGAGGTGGCGGGTGCAGGAACGCCGGAAACGGTCGGTGAGGGTGGCGAGGATGGTGTGGAAGTGCGGGACGCGGGCGGTGGCGAGGACCTGGTCTCGGGAGACGGGGAGGGGGAGGCGGTGGATGAGGCGAAGGGATCGGAAAAAGATGTGGGTGGGCGGGCGGAGCGCTTGGGTGGTGACGTGGGACCAGGCGGGGCAGGCGTAGGTGAGAATGGGGATGACGAAGGTGCGGAAGACGGTCGTGCGGATGGAGGACGGGGTTCCTGCGGAAGGGCGGTGGACGGGGGCGAGGTGGATCATGGCGGTGCGGGCTTTGGTGGTGACGGAGTCGAGGTGGGAAATGAAGTTGAATCGGGAGTCGAAAAGGACGCCGAGGTAGCGGGCTTGGGGTTTCCAAGGAATGACGGAGGCGGAAAGGCGGGGTGGGTGATCCTCGGCGGGGGTGGAGGCGGAAAAAGAGAACGGCCTCGGACTTGGAAGGATTGAGTCCGATGCCGTGGGCTAGGAGCTGGGTCTGGATGGAGGTGAGGCCGCGGCTGAGGCGGTCCCCGAGCATGTGCTCGTGGACGGAGGAGGAGAGGAGGCAGGTGTCATCAGCGTACTGGATCATGTGGGTACCGGGAGGGACTTTCAGGTCGGCGATGTGGAGTGAGAAGAGGAGGGGGCTGAGTATGGAGCCTTGCGGGACCCCGGCGGGAATGCGCCGGGGGGCGGAAAGGGCGCCCTCCACCCGCACCCGGTAGGAGCGATCTCCCAGGAACGAGCAGAGTAGGCGGGTGAGGTGAGGCGGGATGGCCATGGAGGAGAGGCGGGAAATGAGTTGCTGGTGCGGAACGGAATCGAAGGCTTTGGCGAGGTCGAGGAGCACCATGCCCGTGTGTTGGCGCCGGGCGAAACCAGTCACCGCTACACGTCCCACACGGGCGATGGCGTGGGAGGTGGAGTGGAGGGGGCGGAAGCCAAACTGGTGGTTTGGGAGGATGTCGGCGGCGGAGACGGCGAGGAGGAGGCGGTTGTAGATGACTTTTTCGGCCACCTTGGAGAGGATGGAGACGAGAGAAATGGGCCGGTAGGATGAGGGGAGTTCGGGGGGTTTGCCGGGTTTTGGTATCGGGACAACGATCGCTGATTTCCAGGGGGTGGGGTAATGACACTGGAGGAGGATGGCGTTAACGAGGCGGGTAAGGAAGACGGTGGCGGTGTGCGGGAGAGCGCGAAGGAGGGGGGCCGGGATGGAGTCGGGGCCGGGGGAGGCGGATAGGCGAAGGCGAGAGAGGATGAGGAAAATTTCCGGCGGGGGTCGCGAGACGGAAAGGCGGTCGGGCGGGCAGAAGGGGAAGGGTGACGTGATCGGAGAGGGTGTAGGGGTGTTCCTCGTCCTCGGAAGAGTCGGAGGAAAGCGCGGGAAGTGGGACGGAGGCGAAGGTGGTGTGCAGGAACGCCGAGATGGCCTCGGATTTCTCCGCGGCCGTCTCGGCGAGGGTAGGGGGAGTGGCGAGAGGCGGGAAGGTTGTGGGGGCGGATTTCAGGCGGCGGAGGTGGGTCCAGAGGGAACCATCTGAGTGAGTGAGCGATTGCAGGCGCAAAGTCTCCTGATCGGCTTTCCACTTCCGGACCAGCCGGCGGCACCAGCCCCGCAGGAGGAGGTATGAGCTCCTATCCTGCGGGAGGCGGGATGCCTGCCAGCGGCCGCGAAAGCGGTTCCGCAGGGACAGTGCGTTGCGGATGCGCTCCGGGTGGGGAGGGGGGCCGGAGGCCGGGCGGAGGAGGGGAATGTGGGCGTTGGCGGCGGCGGTGATGGCGTCGGAAAGGAGGGAGGTGTTGCGATCGATGTCGTCGGGGGTGGAAAAGGGGGCGGCGAGGTCGAGGGAATCATGAAGGGAGGTTTGGTAGGCGTACCAGTCGGCGGAACGGAAGTTGAAGCGCGGGAAAATAGGCCGGGCGTGAGGGCGGTAATGGATGAGGCCGAGGACGGGAGAATGGTCGGACGGGCCGGCGGCTATGGAGCGGACGTCGGAGACGATAGGACGGTGTGTGGATATTGTGAAATCGAGGGTAGAAGTGCGGCGGTTGCGGTGGGCGGGATGATAGGTGGGGGTGGGGGGGCGGTGAGTTGGAGTTTGGAGTGGCGGAGTAGCTGACGTAACGAGGTGCCCCGGCGGTTCGTGGAAGGGCACCCCCAGGACGGGTGGGAAGCGTTGAAGTCGCCGGCAAGAACGACGTGTACATCGATCCTGCCGAGGGCTTCGACGGCGTCGGTCGGGAAAGGAAAATTAGGCGGGAGGTATAGGGCAACGAGGGTGATCGGGTAGGGGCGGCCGTGAAGACGCACGGCGACCGCCTCAGCCACAGGCGAGGTAGGGATGATACGGCGGTGATGGGCAATGGCGGATTTAAGGAGGAGGGCCACCCCACCCCCGTGACCGGCGCAGTCACAGCGGTGGACGGCGTACCCCGGAACGTGGAGCGGAAGGGCGGGGGTGAGCCAGGTTTCGGTGGGAACACAACGTCGGGGCGGTGATCGCGGAGAAGGGAATGAAGGTCGGAGAGTTTGGGAAGGAGAGAGCACGTATTCCAGAGTAGGAACTTAAGGGGGGAGGGGGGTCCATCGAAAAACTGGAGGAACACGTTCAGGAGAATGTCCAGTTTTTCGGTTGGTGGAGCGTATTAGCAGGAGGAATTGGCAGATGAATGCGATGATATCGTGCAGGGAGTCTGTAAGGGAGGAAACGTTTATGTAACGAATAAATGCTTATACAAGCATACAAAAATTGTAACCTTAAAGACAGTTCATCAGTTGAACAGGGCAATCAAGACCTTTTATACAACCTTTTCTATTCCATATTTGTTTAAAATAACATATTTTCTTTTAATGTCAACAATTATATTCAAATCAAAACACAGCAAATTAAATTATATTCTCTTTGTAATTATATCTATTAACATTATTGTAAATTACTGATAAATTTGAAAACAAAAAGCAATTTTTCATTATTAACATTTATTAAGTGTAGTGCTATCTAGAATCGAAATTATGAAATAATTTCTCCTGACTAACCTTCGATGAACTTTATGGAAAATCATTTCTGAATCACTTTTAGATGAAGCTCTCACTATGATAAAGGCATGATTATTTTAAAGTGTATGAGATTTTATTTTCAATGATCTTTTATTTGGTGGAAAATGATGTTGTAAATGTTTAATATTTAGTTTATTTGTTATTTATTATTGTCAAATTATACAGATATTTTATATTGTCATGTTAGTAAGAGATCACTGAAAAATGGCTCAAGGCCAACAATAATTAAGATGAAATTGAATCTCCCCAGGCGATGCAAGCACTGGGGAAGTGGAGGCGAGATGTCCCTTCGGGCCTAATCAAAACTTTTCCAGTTATTATATTCTATTGCAGGTTAATTATAAGTTTATAAAGCTGCTCGGGTGCAAAATGTGAAACACCCCACGTATGTGACCTGCTTCTCTTGATGCTTAACTCTTGCTAACTATGTGGATGTGATGTGCTGGCTGGCTTGCCACGTTGGTAAATCACATGGTACTTCTCTCTAGAACAAGTAGCAACATGATGGACTTACCACGTTTACTACACGCAAAATGGACACACAAAATAATTCCTTCACAACAAGCTAAAAAGTAACATAGAATGAATAAGGTGGGTGAAATGTGGATGTTAATTATTTAGAATGAATAACTCAGAAAATAACAAATAAACCCATTACAATGTGAGTTATAAAAGAATGGGTGGCTTTATTAAATATATGTCCAATTATGATAAGTATGTATTGATTGGTGTCTGCCTTAAAGTCTTACTTGCACTTGGGGTAATGAAAGTAGATAGCGAGGGTACTGATTCATCCATGGCATGACACTCATGGCTTCTGCAGAAAGACACTGCACTAATGACACTTACATTGACATCATGATGCACTACCTGTGTGACATCACACACCCATGCGCACTGGCTATGCGGGTAGAGAGTAAATGAATTTTGTGCTGCATGAGTGCTGAGGAGAGGGAAAACGGTCTTAAAAGGGAGCATGGTAAACATCAAACGCCCCGCCTCCTTCCATAATTATGGGAGATTTTGCAGCCACTTGTGATCAGTCACAGCACAGGCACCCCTCCTGCCGTGATGTCTCCTGCGTAGCACATAGCGGCTTCTAACCAGACCCTCACGTGTCTGGAACTGCTGCTGCTGATTCCGTTGCGGTTGTTTGCAGTTCGGCAACTTGAGAGCCGTAGAGATGCCGCTTAAACTGCCGCACGCCGCTGGTGGCTGCTTCCACTGTTGTTATCAACAGGAGCAGTAGGAGGCGGCCGAATCACATTCCTTGCTGTCACCCTCGTCATTTACACCCATGTTATCCTCCTCTTCCAACTCACACTTTACTCGGGAGTGTATCGAACATTTTACAACTAAGACGCATTGACCACATCGATGTGTATCTTTAGCAGTCTTTAACGCACACACTTTTCTGACGCTTGCTTAGCATACGCTTTTCCGTAATTGCTTAGACGATGAGCATCTTGTTATCTTCTTCAGAATGTCCCTCGGAAAGAGTTCGCCCTGGTTACGACACTAAAACTTGCATGGTTGCACTCGATGGCACTGCACCGTCAGTAAATATGATGCCTGCCTTCAGATTGGCCCTTGCTGGTGCTACTATGCCGAGCGAATTCGGGCTTTCGATGTTCGCTTGCAACATTTTTTAAGTAGGTACGGAAACATGTTTCACCTCCATGCTGTCCTACTGGCTCTCGACAGCACTATCGCCATCAAGGGTAACCAGGTCTCCACTCACATTTTCTCTGTTTCTTAGGCTTACTCTTATTGTTGTTGTTGATCCAACGTCCTCAACATGCTCTCTGCCATGCTCATCTCCTCCTCGTTTGATCGACCTCTGTGGGATGCTGCAGTATCTGGCATCAACGGAACGTGGGAAGTATGTGGCGACATCCTTGGGAGAGGTGCCAAACCACATTCCTCCTCTGACTCATGCATAACGATATC
>CM057009.1:320193864-320208774 GCA_029891345.1 Dryococelus australis
AGTGCTTTTATATGCACCGGTTACATACATTGCCGACAAAAATAATGTAGATTTTCAGTTAACCTATCTTAATATTATCAGTTCAGTTCAGTGAAAATGTTTCAACAGATTTGCTACTACCCACAGTTACCATGACCAATATCACATTTACCACAATTACACAACCTATCCCATACATACCAAATATCCATACAATAGGACTATATTCAAACCATACCAGCCAAGAGAATCAGTTATACCAATAACCATACCAGCCATACTAACTATATACAACAGCAAAACCAACTACCCATATCAACAGGTCCGACCACCCACAACACCAACCGATCTCACAGACTGCCATACCAAATTTCCATACCAACCGACGAGGACAAACAGGCCAACTGAGTAACAAAGCCGACAGAACAACTAATGATAACAATGGACTAGACCAACCAACAAAGTCAACAAGCCTTATATTATGTACATACCAACCGACTATGCCAAAAAACCAATAATAACAACAAACATTCCACCCATGCAAGCCATACCAAACGGCAATACCAGTGGCTATACCAGTCATACTAACCAACTGTGACCACCATCTACATCAACTGTTCAGAGCAACCAACTAGACTGTAAATCCATATAGATTGTTCATACCAGCTCATCATATCAAACACCCATATAAACCAGTCTGTCTAACTGATCAACAAGATCGACCAGACCAACAATATCGCCCATATCAACTGACAATGAACACCTGCCAGTCAAGACTAACAGGCCAACCAGACCAACCAGATGACAAACATTCCTCAAGAAGATTTCTCAAACTCCTGCCTCAAAACAGTAGGAAGAATCTCGCTGGCTGTATTAGTCTCCACATCTACTGGTGGTACATTATTCTTCTGAAGTTCGTCCAGTTCACATGCCAGTTTAGCTAGTGCATATTACGCACGAACCAACTGAATGGCACGCTCAACTGTATTTCCCGAAAACCCGAATTAATTTTTTATAGGCACAGGCATTCGATTGACCTGCAAAAAGGTGGAAATCGCTCGCACATTAAAATCTTCATTCATCGATGATTTGAAGGAAAGGGATTACATAAAATGAAACCATTTAGTACAGACATTACCTGCTTCGTTGCCAACACAGATATCAGTGAGTATTCTTTGTATTTAGAATTTGACCCGATCAAAATAAATAACTAAACGAAACTTTCTGAGATTTGTTCAGCACAGTCCTGTAACGATATCCTGAAAATTATAAAATTTCCCATCCCGGGAGGATTCGCCATATTGAAAAAACAGTCGCAATGAAGGATATTTCCTTTTTTATTTAATAACCTAATAATTACAAGGGTTTCGAACAATGATCGCTGTTTATATAGTCTGTTGCCCACTCACCTTCTGTCAACAAAGTATGCAGCATATTAGCAGGAGGTAGCAACGTCGACACATGATTTTTGTCGGTATGAGAATGAACGCTATTTTACGTGTAGCCTATATTCAAGTTAGCAACTCAAGCAAACTACCTTTGGCACTTTTGCAGTTAAATATCACACGCGACGAATTCTTCAAACATTCACACTTATCCTTTCGCCGCGCATTGATGACGAAATCATAAACTTTGTCACAGTATCGGCTCCATCGGTGATTTGACTATGAAGGCATTGGTGTCCTCTATATTTTCGCAACACTCAATAGTTAGCATTCGTACGCACGAATAATCTTTATTACAAGGAGAGTAATCAATTCAAATATGTCTGCTTCTTAACTCCTAAAAGAGGAATATGCTACTGATGTCTATAACAGTCACATATACAAGTTGACCTTGTACTACAGGTTGAAACGATGAGAGCGGATTTCCTGTACAAAATGAGAAAGAAATCTTTATACGGCTTATGTCCTATAGTTTTTCGTAAAATAAGAAGGTAACCGTTAAAATCGACGTTTTTGTGTACCTCCATCTACAAATGATAATGACGTCATTGAATTTATAAACACCCAACGGTTACACATATTGCTTAGATAATAACGTAGCACTCCTTATGTTCACAATGAATGGGGATGTTATAAACCAACAACCATTCACAGGTTTCAGATCGCGATTCAACACAATCGTATTTACAGAATTGTTCTTTAATATTATGCATGATTCACTATTTTGAATTAAAATCATTTGAATGATCGATTTTCAATGGCACCTACCTCCCTAACGAATTACTGTAGGATATATCATATTGTTATCACTTTCTGTCTTTCCTTTCTCTCTCTCATTCCATATCTTTCTCTCACGTCTTTCTTATTCAATCTCTTACTCTCTTGTCTCTCTCTCTCACTCCAATCACTTTCTCTCTTGTCTGTCTCATCCCATCTCTTACTCTCTTTCTTTTCCCTATCATTCCATCTCTTTCTCTCTTCCCTTTCTCTCTTGTCGTCTTCTTGGTAGGATGTTTATAATTTTCATTCGATCTCGCTGTCTACATAGTTCCTTCATCATCTGCTAGAATGCGCGAATTTCCAGTGTGTATATTTATTTACTAAGTTGAAGCTGTAATTTTACATACACGAGAAGTTATATAAAGATATTGTTATGTACATTCCAGACAGGACTTTAAAAATATTCTAATTTTAATACTTAGTTTTTTTTAAATCAATTCAATCGATATTTTTTTAAAAATATACTTATTGAAATTGTTTTTTCTGTTGAAAGAAAAAATAATTTGATTTTAATATAAGTCGTCTAGCCTTGTAACCATGCACATACCAGCAAGCACGCGAGGCAGACACACGTGTTATTACACTCAACGGTTGCTGGCGATAACATGATGCAACTATGGGGAAAGAGGCCCAGTGTAAATAACCCCCGAATCAAGTAAGCACGAACTGGTGATGTTCGCACATCAGCCTTGTCAAATCAACCAGATATCTAGAAATCAATGCATTTATAAATAATTAGTATAATTCTATTTATGTTTATTTTATTTAACATTTTATAAATGCCGAAATATTTGAAAAATACATTAAAATATATTTTTATTGTAAAATCAATTTTAAAAAATTTTAATTATGTAAACTTCACACTTTGCCATAAGAGCTGATAGCCTTTAAAAATGCCAGTGAAGAGGTTTTGACGGCCCTTGACATTGAGTCCTTGAGAGCCGATGTGGGTTATTGAGGTGACTATCGAGCAGCACCGTAATGAAAGGGCGGGGGAAACGGGAGTTCACCGAGATTCCTTTACGCAAAAATCCGCAGTAACCCGGTGGGAGATTGAACTCGAATCGCCTTGATTGGAGGCGAGCAGGCTAACCGCTTAGCCACCATTGCCCCCATTTAATAAACGAAAAACTTCTCATGTAGTGGCAGGATTCGAGACCGTGGCCCTCGGATAGAAGTCCAGTATGCTAACTCACATCAAGTACGAGTGCTTAAATATTGATTACAAAGCATTTTGTTACATTCTGAATCATATGTACCTAAGCCCACATTAATTTTATACATTCAGTAAAAATAATTATTTATCAAACCTTATTCCCGCAAGACCGGCTGTAAGCATGTTTTTAAGGATGTTAATATAATTTGCAACATATTAAGACGAGTCTCGTGAAATTCAATGTGCAAACATAATTTATAGCCCCAAATATATATATTTGTATGTATTTGCATATGTATGTAAAAGTCCTTTATAACCATATCGAAATGTCTATATATTTGCTCTATAGTTATATTTTTAACAATAACAGTTCAAAACAGACTGGTTACCCTACGACATAGGTTAAATAAGAAATAAAATATTACATTACAATTTTTTTAAATTAATAAAATATACTACAACAAAAACACTCTAAAATGAACAAAGCTCCTTTTATACTTGTTGACGTTGACTTTGCCCCCTGCATTTGTTTCTGGTGAACATGTTAGTTTTCATATGCATAGATGTATGTCAAATAAAAAACTCTGTATTTATTATTCTATGAAGAAATTAAGTAAACCAGTATAATGCAAAAATGACTTTCAACTTTATTTCAGGTCTCCTCTCTTGAAGTCTAATTATTACACAATGCCACTATTTGAAATTATTCATTATTTTAAAGGTTTTTTAGGAATAAAAGTATCCTACTCGGATTTTATTAAATGTATGTATTTGTGACTAAACCAAGCCACATCATATTCTCAATATCAGGGAAGTAGGAAGGGTATCACACAAGCGAGAAATTAAAGTACATTTTTATTTATATATTATATACATACACACACATATTTCAGACTTCAAACATAAAAGCAGAATCCGTAAATTTGTCCACACCATTCACGTAGTGTCTTTACAGCTGCATGATCACTTTTCATGTAGTGAATATAATCTGTTTAAACGCACCTCAAGGCAATTTATGCTAGCAAGCATCCAACCAGAACCTTTGGGAATATATTCTTCTTAACGACAAAGTTTTTATTTCGAGGCCTCTAAAGACCCTGAGATACTATCAACATTATACAATGCTTGATTCGCAGTCTTGAATGTTAGGAGAATGTTGGCTTCATCCAAAGGTTGAGGATTTTCGTAGGTACCCTCCAGCCAAACATTGTATTGTATGGAACCTTCCTCAACTACTTCTGTTAGTTGATTGAATAACCTATGCTTAATGTGCTCCAGGTATGTGCGTATGTCTTTCGTACCTACAAAGTTATTTCCAATCACACAATCCTTTAAAGTACCCTCGAATGCTGATTGTTTCCTGTAGAATCTGTTCGATGTGATTTCGCCAACAGCTAGTACAGGTAGATTCTTAGATTGGGAAACTTGTCCTTTTAGGTTCTTGCTATGTCTCTTCAACAAACCGCCACACTTGAACTGATGCTTGCACTTGATGCATTGCCGCATACCACAGAAGGGCACTTCAGACAAGTAGGTTTTTTCATGCTTCCTTGTAATTTGACAAAAGGTAACGTTTTTTTTAAAAGACATATTAATTCACATAGTGTACCGTAGAATTTTTCGTACATCAAATTTGTTAGGAATCGGATAGCTGTTACCCGAGATATAGTAAAAAATCTTTATTCTATTAATGTGATGCGAACTTACAAAATGGTAAATAAAGTATGGTAATATATATATATATATATATATATATATATATATATATATATATATATATATATATATATATATATATATAATAAAAATTAGTGTGTGTATATATATATATATACAATCATTAGTGTATATATATACACACATACCTATATGATGATTGTTATTGATAATTTTCGCCTACCAAATTATGTCTATTATGGTCAAATTATATAGTATATGTGACGCGTTTTCATAAAAGGTACATTTATGGGTGAATAAGTAAGTTTTTCAGGAGGCCCAAAAAAGGTTGAAAATGTTAAAATTTTCGTTTTCGAGATATGAACGGAACATGCTGAATCTATAAATACTACAAAGTTGCAACTTGTTTAATTGAATTCCTCGTAGAATTGTCTGCAAAAACTACCCAAAACTCGAATATAGTTTTTCACCCTAAGATAACTTTTCTGAGAATGCATCACTTATATAGTCAACTATTAATATGGTAACCATCTTGAAAATAAGTGCCTTATCCATTTCAATTGCCTATATTTTCATGGCCTGCTCTGGTGTAAAGTATCTGCCTAATTTGGTACGAAAATATTGTGTAGTTTCCGAGATAGGATATAAAGGCTTTATTTTTCCAAGTAGTGCCATGTTGGAAAACAGCATACCTATGTAAATGAAATATTGACGTTATGAATTGCCAAAACACGAAATTGGTTTTATATTGGTTAAATACTTCCCTAAATATTAAATGGACACATAAATTTTAAAATGGTCTCTATTTTTAAAATAAGCATATTATACAATCTAAATCTATAAAAGCAGTGTGAACTTACACTGTACTACTTTTATATCCAGTTTGGTGAAATTAGATTCATTGATTCAAATTGTTTAGAGGGAGTGTTACACACACGCGCACACACACACACACACAAACACACACCTACGTACACGCAGACAGAAATATGTTCTCATAAGCCTATTTCCCATTACGACGGTCAGTAATACCATATTAGCTGCAACTTATCTTGAAAGTTTCGCATTTTCTAAGATTTAAATTTAGAATTAAACGTACTAGGCTACCTGTTTCCAACAGAACAGAAATTATCCGCAACTGGATGGCAAATGGAGTCGCATTGTTAAGGGAATTTGATTACAGCGTAAATGCTCAATCACAATGTCCTCCATTAAAACACATGAAACATGCCTAGGCTATTGTCATATTCTTTTTTTTTCAAAATGCTTTCGTACTCGACAGAGACAGTCTTAATAATATTATCAATACACTCATTATTTGTGGTTAAAGGGCAGACATCTGATACGATAACTCTTGATATCATCCAGTCAATAAAGAAATTCTGATGTGAAGTTTTATGAAATTAGTCATGAAAGCTCTTCGTAAATGTAAGATGCCCTTTGGTAAAAGCTGTTCACGTTAAAGTGAGCACATTAGTAAGTATCCATAGGAAATGTCACTGCTACTGGCGAATACAATAGTGAGGCATTAGGACAGGCTATGCTTACAATATGAGTGCATGATTAGAACACAATAAAGGCTGCAATTATAACAGCAGACATAAGAGAGGATGCGTTACTAGGTGTACCATGGTTATCAGAACAGAACACTATCACTGAGCCAGCAGCAAGGAGTATCCATTACGGAGAGGGAGAAAGTTATACAGTATGCCATATTGATAAGCAGTCAGATGACAGAGTACCTAATGTTTTGCTTAGTGAGTTTAACCATATTGTCCCGCCAAAAAAACAGGCCGTGTTTCAATGTCTGTTGGATGAACTAAGGATGTGTTCGCTAAGCATGAAGTGTTACATAGAACAACTGTAGTGGAAAATGCATTCTGACTAACACATTTATGCAGGAAGGTTTGATATGCACTGCTCTGCATAGCTATATGCCTCATCAAGCTGGTATCATGCGCGAACAAATAAACGAGATAGTGGCAGGTGGAGTTATGGAGCCTATACACACCAGATATAACTTCGCAATTACATTTCGTCAGTGTCATGGACGCACTGGCATAGCTCTGCAAGTCAAAATACTGTCATCATTTGATTTGCGTAGCCGATACAGGCAGGTACCTGTGAAGCAGGAGGATCGGACGAAATCATCTTTAACCACACGTGATGGAAGCTGATAATAATTCTGCACAATGCCTTTCGGTATGAAATCTGTGCCCGCAACATTTCAAGCAATGATGGTGCATGTACTACACCTTTTTGTACTCGATTTCAAGTTTGCCTGTATGTACGAAATTCTATTATGGTAGCAGAGCTGGGAAGTTCATGAACACCACCTCAGTATAGTACTTGAACGATTTGCGATAAATGTGCTATTGTGTGCGGCAAACGAGTGCCATATAGACAAGAGCACAGCTCGATTTCCTGGGACACGTTGACGAAATCGGAAATAAGTTAAATACTGAGCAATTAAGTTACAACTATTAGCCATCAAGTACACACAAGCAGCTACTAAAGTTCTTTGGATTAATTAACTGGCCCTGTGAGTGTGTTCGACATGTGAAAGTCTTTGCAAGTGCGAAAATTGGCCAGACAGAGAGAAAGTACGACATCGACAAGCACGAGTGTTTGCCGTAGTGTGGACAATCAAATAAACAGAGCATAAATTGAGTATCAAAGTTTCACACTAGGGACCGACAATAGGTGTCTCGTCAAGTTACACAGTGTGTGCGAAGGTCGGAGCATACTAACGTGGTGGGCTCTACTGATTCGAACATTAAATTCCACAGTAAACACGTTTCTGGTATGTTATACCGGTTGGCCAAAATTTATAGGCGCAAATAGTAGATGGGACCCAACAGCAGCAACCCAGACTAGACAGTCGGCCATTAGATACAGTAAGACACTATCTAATGGACTCATACCTAAGGTCAGTAGGAGGAAAAAGGTTTATATTGGATGTAACCATTAATTATTCAAGATGGGTACAGGTATAATCCTTAATGAGCCCGACCGAGTAACAATCATCTTGAAAGTGTAGGTGGAAAATATTTGTCTCATTGGGGGTACCCAAAGCCATTGTTAACGGACTACGGGGCCCAATTCACAGGAGGAAAATGAAATGAGATGGGCGCCCGTTGGTGGACACGTCACTTGAAGAAAGTGGTGTTACAATCCCGTGGTCAAACATCATGGTGTCACTATAAGGGTAGTTGTAGTTGCAACTACGGCTTAGTATGAATGAGCAGCATACCAGTTGGGGTGACAACATGCCTGCCAACCACTTCACCCTCTGCCAGTATAAAAAATGCTACCAATGACCACACACCCGCCGACATACTGATTGGGCAAAAGATGGCATTGCCTGGCATGAAAAATTACCCACCAAACCCAAGAACCAGCTACATGAGTAATAGGGAACAGTATGACGAGAGAAATCATAGGAGAACGGAACACCAGAAGCACTAGAGGGAGTACACTGCAATGTGGGTGCCGACCAGCAAGAGACCACTTCATGCACTTCAGATTGGCCAGATCGATTATATGTGTGTGCAGCCATAGTCCATTGTGTGGGAGAACTTCTGAATGAATTTCGAGACGAAATGGAGTTGCCTGTACCAGATGATCCAAACTGTAGTACCGACACACTTACTTAGTCAGAGAGGGTCAGAAAACCTAAGGGCACATCGAATTACCGAAGACTGTCATCGGGTAATGTTGGCGACGAAGTCGCAGCCGAAGACTCAACCACTCACATTAGCGAACATAATGCCGATATCGTTATGCGTGAGTCAGAGGAGGAAAGTGGTTTGGCACCTCTCCTAAGGATGTCGCCACACACTTGCCACGTTCCGTTGATGCCAGATACTGCAGCATCCCACAGAGGTCGATCAAACGAGGAGGAGGTTGAGCATAGCAGAGAGCATGTTGAGGACGTTGGATCAACAACAACAATAAGAGTAAGCCTAAGAAACAGAGAAAATGTGAGTGGAGACCTGGTTACCCTTGATGGCGATAGTGCTGTTGAGAGCCAGTAGGACAGCATGGAGGTGAAACATGTTTCCGTACCAACATAAAAACCTTGCAAGCGAACATCGAAAGCCCGAATTCGCCTGGCATACTAACTCCAGCAAGGGCCAATCTGAAGGCAGGCATCATATTTACTGACGGTGCAGTGCCATCGAGTGCAACCATGCAAGTTTTAGCGTCGTAACCAGGGCACGCTCTTTCCGAGGGACATTCTGAAGAAGATAACAAGATGCTCATCGTTGAAGCAATTACGGAAAAGTGTATGCGAAGTAGGGGTCAGAAAAGTGTGTGTGTTAAAGACTGCTTAAGATACACATCGATGTGGTCAATGCCTCTTAGTTGTAACATGTTCGATACACTCCCGAGTAAAGTGTGAGTTGGAAGAGGAGGATAACATGGGCGTTAATGACGAGGGTGACAGCAAGGAATGTGATTCGGCCGCCTCCTACTGCTCCTGTTGATAACAACAGTGGAAGCAGCCACCAGCGGCGTGCGGCAGTTTAAGCGGCATCTCTACGGCTCTCAAGTTGCCGAACTGCAAACAACCGCAATGGAATCAGCAGCAGCAGTTCCAGACACTTGAGGGTCTGGTTAGAAGCAGCTATGTGCTACGCAGGAGACATCACGGCAGGAGGGGTGCTTGTGCTGTGACTGATCACAAGTGGCTGCAAAATCTCCCATAATTTTGGAAGGGGGCGGGGGCGTTTGATGTTTACCATGCTCCCTTTTAAGACCGTTTTCCCTCTCCTCAGCACTCATGCAGCACAAAATTCATTTACGCTCTACCCGCATAGCCAGTGCGCATGGGTGTGTGATGTCACACAGGTAGTGCACCATGATGTCAATGTAAGTGTCATTAGTGCAGTGTCTGGCTGCAGAAGCCATGAGTGTCAGGCCATGGATGAATCAGTACCCTCGCTATCTACTTTCATTACCCCAAGTGCAAGTAAGACTTTAAGGCAGACACCAATCAATACATATTTATCATAATTGGACATATATTTAATAAAGCCACCCATTCTTTTATAACTCACAGTGTAATGGGTTTATTTGTTATTTTCTGAGTTATTCATTCTAAATAATTAACATCTGCATTTCACCCACCTTATTCATTTTATGTTACTTTTTAGCTTGTTGTGAAGGAATTATTTTGTGTGACCATTTTGCGTGTAGTAAACGTGGTAAGTCCATCATGTTGCTACTTGTTCTAGAGAGAAGTACCATGTGATTTACCAACGTGGCAAGCCAGCCAGCACATCACATCCACATAGTTAGCAAGAGTTAAGCATCAAGAGAAGCAGGTCGCATACGTGGGGTGTTTCACATTTTGCACCCGAGCAGCTATATAAACTTATAATTAACCTGCATTAGAATATCATAACTGGAAAATTTTTGATTAGGCCCGAAGGGACATCTCGCCTCCACTTCCCCAGTGCTTGCATCACCTGGGGAGATTCAATTTCATCTTAATTATTGTTGGCCTTGAGCCATTTTTCAGTGTTGTCTTACTAACATGACAATATAAAATATCTGTATAATTTGACAATAATAAATAATAAATAAACTAAATATGAAACATTTACAACATCATTTTCCACTAAATAAAAGATCATTGAAAATAAAATCTCATACACTTTAAAATAATCATGCCTTTATCATAGTGAGAGCTTCATCTAAAAGTGATCCAGAAATGATTTTCCATAAAGTTCATCGAAGGTTAGTCAGGAGAAAGTATTTCATAATTTCGATTCAAGATAGCACTACACTCAATAAATGTTACTAATGAAAATTTGTTTTTTATTTTCAAATTTAACAGTAATTTACAATAATCTTAATAGATATAATTACAAAGAGAATATAATTTACTTTACTGTGTTTTGATTTGAATATAATTGTTGACATTATAAGAAAAGATGATATTTTACACAAATATGGAATAGATAAGGTTGTAATAAAGGTCTTTATTGCACTGAACAATTGATGAACTTCCTTTAAGGCTACAATTTTTGTATGCTTGTATAAACAATTATTTGTTACAGGAATGTAATTTTCTAAGTGTATCACATATGAAAATACTGCAGAATGGAGAACAAATAATTAATATACTAATATTTTTTTATTCCATTTTTATTTGTTAAATTTTCATTACACATTCAATATGCACTGGATATATAGGCTGCTTTCGTTATATTATGCCAAAACTGCATTATTAATGATGTTAAAAGTGTATTTAATGTTAAATTCATTTTTAAATGATTAATATTCTATCTCCCAGAAAAGATTCGAATCTACATTCCTTTTTTCTTTTGCCTACAATGTTACCATTGAGCTACTACCACATATTGGTTGTAAGATAATACTGTTATTTACATATAGAGAATATTATATAAGTACATAAATTCTCTTTGTGTGTATTAATATCACGAAGCCATTGAATCAGTTTTCAGAAATGGTATTTGATTGACACAAAAATAGAAAGCTATTACTGTAAAAAAAATTGCTGTATTATTAAGCTTATAAGATATATTTGCTTTGAATTGTTACCAACAGAACATTTCATTTATTAGGTCGACTTATTAATACAAAATGATAGAATATGCAAATAATGTAATGTACAAAAATGTGTGTGTGTTTCGTAAACATTATCTAACTTCCACTGGAATGTAATATAAACGAAACTGTCGTATTTATTGTTCGCCATGTTTATTTTTGACCTTAATACTTTGTTAATCCTTCCCTCAGTCTGGACTAAATGTCAGGCCATGCTAAAGCAAAATGGTCCTCGGACAAGCAATATAAATACTCTCTGAATTCGAAAAATTTTAGACAGAGAATGGTCTTTCCTTAGTTCGGACTAAAAAGTCTTTGAATATGATCCATTAGGTTTTTTTAACAGATTATATGGAACATTAAATTATTTGATTTTTTTTTTTGCTGTTACCCTTGCAGGACTTCCTTAGAACAAGTTAACTACATAATTACCAAAATGAATCACTGCACTGTAAAATTACAATAATTTTGAATACTGTATTGTCAATGCTAGAAAATTATTATATTAAAAAAATTGTAGCATGAAGACCGAAAGTGTCCCTATATTTTCCACTGTTTTCAATATAGGAGTTGATTGCAATGGAATCCAGCAGTTCTACTGAAATTTCAGTAGGTCTGACAATGCAGTAATCAATGAAAACTACACAAACAGAAAGGAAAGGTCACTAGTTACGTCACTGCTTGGTACAGGAAAAACCCTGAAATGTTAGACTAACACTCACTCTGGTTCACTCTGTGATTGTCCACTCAGAATTTTCACAAGTCCAGGTATGGAAATGTCAATGGTGTTACATTGTTAACAGTAGATGAAAAATAGCTATTTTCTGAACTTTATGCACAGCAGAGTGTTCCATGCCATTGAACACTAGGAAAATGCTGTTGTGCCTTTAGAGTGTATCACTGTAATTTGCGTACACGGATGAAGCATTATTCTTTTAAGAGCCATATTATAAATAGATACTCACTTTTCTGTACACCTTGCAGATCTGCCTCTAGGTGGTGGTTGTCCCACTGCCTTGCCACTTACTAGACACCTTCATTAAGTTGTATATAACTAGCGCACCTGACCAGTGACACTACTGATGGTTTGGCACCCAAAGTTATGCCGTTTTGGAAGACCATTAAATATTCACCATTGCCCATTGTTACATATACTGTTTGAATAAGACAATGGGTGGTATAAATAAAATCAAGCACTTACACAACAGCAAGTGATTTTGAGCAGGCTGAGAACTAAGCATTGACTAAGAAGTTGCATATGGATAAACATTTCCCTCCGTGCCTAGCAACTCCTATAAGACTGGAAACAGATGCTTTACGACCTAAACATTACTTTGCACAACATCCGAGTAAAAACATGTGCACTCCTTAGAACTAGACTCTCATAAACAACAGTACCTATATTCGCAACCATAGTTGAAGACAGCAGTTAATTACAGAAGATTTTTGTTGTTATTTTTAATGAATAATGATATTATATCGTAAGTTCTACTTTAAGAGAGCAAATGCCAAAGTGGGGGGACGACGACGTAGAAGTGACACTTGTAAAGGAATAAACTGGAATATGAAATCAAAATTCAACTGACTGAGCAATACATTCCCAAAGAAAATTATTAACATAAAACTAGAGTGAAGCAGAAATCAAACCTAAAATGAACTGGCAACAAGCTAATTGCATTAAATTATCGCGAAAAGTAATTCCTCAATTCCCTATATGTGCAGGCAAATAAATCCATGTAATAATGACAGATACGAATAAGAAAATATTCAGTTGACGGTTTGACTAATCTAGCCAATCAAGTACACACTACTGTAGTAAGGTAACTGATGCACATGAATATATGGCCCTGTAGGAATGGAGAACAGGCTCAAATAAACTGTAGTCAGCAGAGCTCTCATGAATCTGCAGGGAATAATAATCATTCACTACGTGCAAAATGATGAACAAGCAGAGTTCTCAAAAAAAAAAACTAACTGCAAATGATTAAAAGTCCTATAAAATAGTAAGCAATGTTGAAAAAGAAAAAAATTAAATTAAGGAAGTAAAAGAATTGATAATCGAAGTACTAAAAGTTGACAAAACTACAGGGGGGGGGGGGGGAAGGAGAGAATGGGTCAGTGGAGATGTCCCCCTTTATTATGGATTTGTTCTAGGGTAATTTGTTATTGCAGTATATTTAATTAGTTATGTAGGATTGTTTGTAACCAGACAATCTCAGTCAAGCATTCTTGGTTATATGAACCCTTCAGTCACCGTTCACTGTATCTAATTATGTATTTCACTTTCTTTCTTTCTCCTAAGTGCACAGGAAATGAGAGGAGAAAAATTGTGCATTTTAGAATGAGAAGAAACAGGTATCTGTAAAGATGTGCATGTGATATAAATATATATATATATAATTTGGTAATGATCATTTTCAATAGCTACATATTTGTAGCTTCTGTTATTTGTTATAGTATATTAGTAATATGAATTCAATGGCTCTCTGTAAACCGAAATTCTTTTATTGTGTATACTTATGAACGAAAATATCCAAACCAAGGTATATATATCTCAAGTTAATGCGCCACAGCCCATAATCACTGAATATATATATATATATATATATATATATATATATATATATATATATATATATATATATCATGACAGTATCTGAATGCATTAATCTTCAAACAATCTGTAACTTTATTCGTAATATATGTGTAGCTTGATTTACTTTTAAAAGTGTATTGTAATTTAAAATACATTACAAAATTACTTTATAACTGGTTAAAATTCTATCTCCCAGAAGAGATGTGATCTTGCATCTTTCTGCTTATCAGCCCACGATATTACCATTCAACAACCAACACACTTGAGTAACAAATGTACACTTTAATTTATATATACATAACGTTAGATTTTATTAAATTTATCTTGGAGTGTATTAATATCACGTCTACTGAGAATATGTTTTCAGAGAAGGCTTTTGATTGAAACAAAAATAGAAAGGTATTGCAGTAGCTAAAAACTGATGTATTATTAAACTTATAAGGTATATTTCCATTGAATTGTTATTGATAGAACATTTTATTGATTAGGTCGGCATATTTCATACAGATTGGCAGAATCAGACATAAACGTAATTTATATGTTACGTAAAATTTATCTATCTTTCAGTGGCATGTAATATTAACGAAACTGTCGTATTTTATGTTCGCCATTTTTTTTTTGACCATAATACTTCGCTAATCCAATCCTCATTCCGGACTAAAAGTTAGGCTGTACTACAGCAAGATAATCCTCGGACA
>CM057009.1:320208874-320227964 GCA_029891345.1 Dryococelus australis
TTCATAATTCAGCGGTTATTCATACGTCTGGTGTAGCCATCAGTAACCTTTACTCAGCAAATTCCCCTCAATTTCCAAATACCTGCACATCGGTTTTACACTATGCGAGTGGAAAACTTTCAAAATACTCCTTACCCGACATGAATCGCAAAATTCTGAATCTGGACAATGATTTTAAAGTTTTTATTGAAATGAATGATGGCATGCAATAATACACATTGAAAAGTTGATAGGGAATATCGTACCAATCTTTTACATAAAACCATCTGCTACGACCGTTTTTGCGACTGTAAAAAAAAGTCGTTGAAATTGTGATGGCTGGAATATGTTACAATTGAGCTCGATTTTCCTTTGTGCTGTCATTATAGGCTATATGTTGTATTATACCATCCCTGCAGATAAGAGGCTATGTTGGTTAGTGGGTTGGACTCCAATCGAGGTTCTAATGGTGGAAGTTCCTCTGTGTTGCAGCTGCTAGGCAAGTGGTATCTCGTCAAGAAGACGACCTTTCCTCGCCCGAACGCCAATACTAACAAGTGCCACGAATCCGTCTTCAGCCGTTCCAGCAGTGGAGATCTGAAATTTGTCTTCTCGGCCTACAACGTATCGTGAGTATACATTTACAATCACATCTTAATTACAGTCAATGCACTCGCCCTGTTGTTATCGCCTTAAGAAATGTACCGAGTGGAGCTGAGGTACACATAATACTGAATAGTGGTTGTATGTGCGCGGATCGTGTAGCAGAAGTACCTCGAGTAAACTACTCCGAGAAATACGCTGTCACACACCCGCACACACACACATATATATATATATATGCTGCTCACGATAAACTGAGTCCTTTTGAAAGCCCTGCTTAAGATCTACTTGTGTGTACGTTGTGAATTCTTCCGCCTTATGTAAAATTAACATTGCAATGGGCCTCGTCACTTTATTCATGCGTTGGTCAAATGAAACTGTGGAATCATTAAAAAAGTAAATAGTCTACAAATCTGCTAGTTTTTACACTTCTATGCATAAAAAATGAATACAAAGTGAAATAAATAATTTAATCTGTCAGAAATGGTTACCTGTCACACTTTATTCGGCAATTAAAATGTGGGACTACTTTCCTGCCATCATTACCAACTTTACTGGGCGTACGTCGCTCAGCGCGCCCGTTAAAATATATGCAGGTAGGAGCAGTGATTTTTTGTAAGATTGATTTCTAAAGTGCTCACTTTATCTATCGCAAACAGCGTTTATATATATAAAGGATATGAATTGGGAAAACTTAAGTAGTGTAAAATAGCCGATTCTGGCATAATGTATTTGAAATGGAAGGCGCAGCAGCTCATGCGGCTGGTCGGCTAGTTGGCTTCGGCTCGTCTCGGAGTATTCTACATTAATTACCTATTATAATAAATACCTACTTAAAATATTCATTATTTTATTGGTAATTATCAATATTTAATTAAAATTTTATTATATGTTATTTAATATCCATCTGTTTAACACATAAGTTAATATTATAAGTGCTGTGGTTTAAACTTTAATGTAAAGATGTTGTCTAAATAATTTAGTTTGACTTAATTTGTTGGTATTGTTGTCTAATTATAAGATGATCTTATAATTAGTGTTCTTGATGTACTAGGTAGGAACTACTAACTTCTATCCATAATAGGATAAATAACATAGTCTCAATTAGACTCTTTATTTATTTAATCTAATTGCGACTAGGGACCAGATATTATGCCCCCTTTCTCCATGTATAGAATTGAGGCATACTTTTGTAAAACCCTGGGCAAATCGGTCACAGTTTTACACACGGGGTTTGGTTGATTCCATGTCTGATCGCATCGATGCATGTATCCAAGCACGAGGCAGTCCTAATAGATACTAGCAGTGCCCTTATTCTCTCCCGCAGGTGGGCGAACATTTCCCTGATTGAGAGATATTATAATCATATATTTAGTCTGTACCACTACACACAAAATATTTTGTTTAATCCAGTAGCTTTTTTTAGTGCTTATATATTTATGACAATTTATGTATTGAGTTGAATAAAAGCACACAGGTTGAATGCATCTCTATCCTTGTGTATGGAGACTGAAGCACGATAAGGCCAGTTAGAGTACTATATTAATATAATAAAAATATATTAGTTGACCATGTCATACAGGCAAAATATTTACTGAAGCTGGATCGTAATTACATTGCCATAAGTAAACATTCTCATCATCACACCTGACAACCTTCTTCGTTACAGTCGAAGTGAATATGTATCTTCTGCATGTGACATATTCAACATATCCCGAGACAACATTTAAGTAATTTTGTGCTTTCGTATAATGCGGCCTTATTAAAATTGGTAACTTACAGTGTTATTTTACCTCTAAGCATGCATGCCTGTATTTTCGTGTAATTAATAAGGCGATACTTGTCAATTACAAATGACTTGCTCTATCATTTGATAAGAATTTCGCATACTTGAAGAGCATCAATTAAGCATTAAATCTTGAGATTGATATTGATGTTGGTCCGCCATTTTTGAAGAAAGTACCAAATGAAAAAATCATGCTTTACAATTTATTTCGGAAACTATACACCAATTGTATAACTCTGATAGGAAAAGTGAACATAAATAATTAAAATTGATTTGGTACTTATTTTCAAAATGGCATTCATACAAATATTTTAGGTTTATTTGGTATAACTACCATATCATTTAAACGACTTCGACGAAATATTGAATGCTGCAAGTATCGATTACAAGCATTATTCATACCAACACATCACCACTTTTGTCTACCATTTTGTTAGATTGTACCATACGAATAAATTAAATGTTTATGTCATCTCTCAGTAACCAATCAACCAATTCCTACCAAATTGTGCAAACAAATAGTATTGATGCAGACCATGTTAAGTGATATGTTTTAAACAAAATGGCGCTCATATAGCCATTTAAGCTTAGAATGTTGTATCGTTGCAACTATGTAATAAATTCCATTTAGACTTTGTATTTTGGTAGTAGATAATTCAGTTATTAACTGTATCTACATGGGGAAACTTTTGTTAGACATTTTGTAAAATAGCTCCACTTGAAAAAATAACTACTTATGTCATATCTCGGAAAACAATTGGCCGATTCCCATCAATTTGGCAAACAAGTAGTACTGTGGAACATGATGTAAAATTGCACTGATTATGTACCTCAGACACTTATTTACAAACTGATGGACATATACCTATTTTAGATTAAATTTTAAAAAGTCTAAACCATGTAATAATTTCCAAATTTTCTTTGTTTGTTGGCAGCATACATATAAATTATCAATTGTATCTATATGGAGCATATTTTGTAGGCCATTTTGTAAAATAGTGCCATGAGAACAAATACGATTTTCATGTCATATCTCGGTAAAAAAATTGACCAATTCCTATCAAACTTTGCAAGCAAGTGATACTGAGAAGTTAGGTGGTATGTTTTTTATGCGTCAGACACTTATCCTCAAAATGGCAGCCATACAGCTATTTTAGCTTAGAATGCTTCATCTTCTAAGTTAAGTTGGGCCAGATTGCATGGTTTATACGGAAACTTTTGGTCCTTCATTTATGAAGATTGTCACATGAAAATTGTGCAGTTTTCATGCCGTGTCCCAAGGATCAATCATCCGATTCCCACCAAATGTTACATACAAGTAGTGATACATTATACCATGTGAGCTGACATGGTGTAAATATAGTAAGGTAGGTGAGCCAAAGGTGGCCATCTTAAGCTTCAACAGTGCATTAAAACTTTTCATTGGCAATAAAAAATAAAAAAAATAAAAATATGTGCACATTCTATCACTAATGCAAAAGGTATATTAAATTTAATTCTATCCAAAACTAAACTTATTCTGTCTTTATTTGAAGTCATTAAAATACGATTTTTGGCCATCTAAGGAACACATGATCCAAAGGTTTCCCCTTTGACAAAATGTTTTAAAATAGACTTTGCATGAGCTGTATTTTCTAGATAGAAATGCGAAATGGTATGATAAAGGATGAAGTTTCTTTATACAATTAAATGTGAACAATAAACAACTTTTAAAAAAGCAAGAAATTAATTAGAAAAAATCCTTGCCTTAAAAAAGGTTGTAACTTAAATTCTAATACGAACAATCAATCATTCCATTTCTGTAAAACATACAAAATCAATAATAATAAATGGCCAGTTCAGTCTGACTCCTGGCAGAATGAGCACACAAATGGTGGGATATTATCCTGCTTAGTGAGTGCTCGATCAGATTGCACTTCGATTCTTGTTTGCTGAGTCAGGTCACTTGGTGCATATGCTTCATTGGGAATCCTGTTCGGATTATATGGATAAATACATGTTGCTTCAAATACAGAACTCACATTCTTTGGTGCCACAGCCCTGTTACATGCTGGAGTTAATATTTTCCCAAACTCACTTTTCCTAATCGCACGTTCCATTTTTTCACATGAACTTCTTTGCTTGATGACTTTCTTGGCCGAAACAACATGACACCATCATCCCAGTAAGATTAAAATGGTTTGAAGACTGACTTATCCAATAACTGAATCTCATGTGTAGTGTTACTGGGTAGACAATACAATGTTATGCCATGGGCTTCTGTTGCAGTGACGATGTTCTCATTCAGATGAGATTGAGCTCCATCAAATATCAGTAGTGCAGGTACTGGTGATTTTAATTTAGCCAAATGGTCAAGCCATTTTATAAATGTCTGTGAAGTCATTAATGCTTAGTGCCAAGACCATTTCCAATGTCTAAATTCCAACTCTCCTTTGGAAAAATCTCATTTCGTACATTTTTAACATAAATATTTCACACATTACAATGAAGAAGCATGAACATAAGGTTCAGCATGATTTTTTTATATTAATTTGAAAGCATACAATCACAAAATCAGGCATATCAAACAATAAATTATTTAACTGATCTTTTATATCAAAGTTAAAAGTTGTTCCTTCAGGAACTTCTTTTCATTAAATTTGCCGATAATTAAATTTAATTGGAATTTTAGGCTCTATTTATATATTTTATTTAATTGCAATGGCAGTGTTAGATTCATATTCAACAATAGGCCACATAATTTCTAATTTATCAATAACCATTGTACCTGGATCGCCATAACTTGTCGGAGGTGTGATAACTTTGTCCTTATAGACAAATAAACAATTGTTATCAGATGAATTACGGAAAAAAGTGATTGTTTAACCACCTTTCCAGTAAATTTCAGCATTATCTCTGATAAAGCCAAACAGATATCTCAATGGGTAAATTATTTCATTTAGACTATCACCATGTACAGATTTTACTCGGTATTTATTATCAAAAACCAATAGCCTCTAAATAATTTTGCTCACCTGGGGATCTTAACAAAACATTCATCATTGTTGAAGTTAATCCAGGATTATCAACAGCTTCAATAATATTACCATGTTTTGAGATCTCTACTCTAGAAAACTGAAATGGAAAAATGTGAGCACAAACATCAACATTGTCTTTTTTTTATATTCTGCGTCAGCCCCCGCTTTATCCCTCTTTAGTAACTTAAATTGCTCAAATACATAAGCATAATCTGGAAAGGAAAAACCATCACCTATAAGAATATCAAACTCGATTCTATTATCGTAAACATTTAAATTCCCCATAGTTTGATCTGTTGGAGGAAAAGTTTGCCTCTCGAAGCTTTCAATACTTTTATAACTCATGTATAAATAAAAACTTATTTATAAAGTGCAGAATCAAAGGGAGTTTCTCGGGTTAAATTACTCATTGAAAGATATAAAAAATATATAAAACATTATGTAAAAGAATATGAAAAAATAAGAAGAAAGAACAACCATTAATTGGCGAATTACGAAATATTGGTAAAAAAGTAGAAAAAGTAAGCAAAGAAAATAAAAATTTAATAACTACACTAGTTCCTGTTGTAGCAAAGAATTTAGATTATCCACCAACACCAGAAGAAACATAATTTGAAAGATAATTATTCTCAGAACAAAAATCTCCTAATTTGGAAGAACAAATGGGAATTGAACCATTGAAAAATTTACCATATGCAGCATCTGAATCTACTATAAATCTCGGAATAGTAATAGCAAAAAGAATGAATGTTATTAATAAAAAATTTGGTTTGCGTAGAGTTGGGGAAAATTTTTATGTTGGTGATATAAAAATAAAGATAAATAAAGATACAATAAATAAAGATACACTGTCTGTTAAGGATAAAGAATATGAATTAACACCAGGACTTTGTAATTTGTTAACAAAAAATTTACAAGAAGCCCTTGAGAATAAATTTGATGATGAGGATTATGAAAATTATTCAGAAACTGTTGAAACAACCAATGCTACATTCCAAGAACATAATCTTATAAAAATGTAGTTTCAAGTAGAGGTTGGAAGTACAAAAAATATTTAAACCAATTTATGATTATTATATAAGAGCATCAAGATCAGAGCCAAACACACCAGAAAATAAGATTTCTCCAAGAACTCCTAGATCTGGAGAAGGTATAAAAAATACAATAGTTTGCCAAAAGAATATGTTTGGATGGATGATGTTAGAAATTTAATCAATAAATTGTTCATTATTCATGGTGAATAAAATGCTGGCAATAACAATTATTACAATGAAAAAGTAACAATAATGAATATGTTGAACAATAAATTTTCTGATTTTGTTAATAATCCAACAGGATGTCCTTATCTTATAAGAGTTTTAAATCTAATTCCACACTTATTTCGGAATTCTGAACATCATGGTAAATTGGGCATTAAACATTTTAAATCTACCTGAAATGCATTTGCCAGGTTATAATTATTGTGGGCCATTTACAAAATTAGATGAAATATTATAAAGATGTGATAAGGAATAAATAAATTAGATGAAGTGTGCAAATATCATGATATCGGATATAGAGACCATAAAGATATTGAATCTATACATGAAGCTGACAAAATTTTACAAAAAGAAGCTAAGGAGATTATGTTAGATAAAAATACTTCGATTAGAGAAATAATTGATTCTACAGTTGTTGCTTCAACAATGTTTACAAAAAGAAAATTAGGATGAGGCATTAAATTTTATTAATTATATATATATTAATTTTACTTATAAATGAAGATAACAAATATAACCTTTGATATTCCTTCCGAGGAATGAAATATTTGGATATAGATAAATTTTTAAGAAAAGATCAAATAGAAAAAAATAAGAAACTGAAAGAAGGTAAAAGTTTCAAGGTAACTTTGCCATTGCCAACAGTCAAAAAGATGGCCAAAGAAAAAACGGGTAGTTGTTTACATCATGGAGGAATTATACCAATTATATTGGCTGCTTTAGGGGCACTTAGTTGTTTAGCCGGAGGAGCTAGTGCTATTTACAATCCTGTTAAAAAAACTAGAAAAATAAAAAGAATTAGAAGAACAAAAAATACATAGTTTAGCAATGGAAAATAAATCTGGAAGCTGATTAAAAAGAGGAATGCCAGAAGAAATTCAAATATATACCTTACTATCTGATATCGATATTGAAAAATATGTAAAAATATTAAATATCAAAAATTTCAGAAATGTTTATATGATTGATGAAGTACCAAAAAATATGCACAAAAATGAATGTGTAGTTGTTAATTTTGACATAAAAAATATTTTGTTACTCATTGGGTTTGCTATTTTAAAGAAAACAATGATGTTTACTATTTCGATTCATTTGGAGATAATGTTCCTAATAATTTAATTAACTTCTTCAAAAATAGCAATGTTTATTATGATGATGATCGAATTCAGAATTTTAATTCAGTTATCTGTGGGCACCTATGTTTAATCGTTTTACACCTTTTTTCGAGAGGATTTAAGTTTAATGATATAATTTCTATGCTATTAATGACAGATATATTCGGAAAACCATTAATCAAATCTTTAAATAAATTTTTTTACACTATTGCTTATGCTTTAAAATCATACGTTGATTCACAATGCAATTCCAGTGTTTCTTCATTACAAAGTGAATTATCCAACTGTTTTAATTATACAAAGTCTTACGTTTCTTTTCTAGGATGTATAATTGTTGATACAGGTGAACCTATATATAATAATGATGCTGTCGATAAATGATATTTCGAAATATATATAGCAGATTATGCATAAAAAAGTATGTCGATTCGAAATATAAAACTATTGTTGCTGATTATGCTTTAAAAGAAGATATAAATTTACAATTCAGTAACACTATTGCTGAGTGTGTAAAACGAATAAATAATGCAAAGCAGGCACTAAAAAAGGACGTAGATACGAAATACATAACTGTCATGTCTGACTACACTTTAAAAACAGATGTATATTCAAAATACAATACCAGTATTTCTGATTTAAAAACATATGTAGACTCAAAATATAAGATCATTGTTTCTGCTTTACGAGACCAAATAAACAAAGTTTTTGTTTATACAACAGAGCATGTTCTCTTCAAAATCGTAGAATTAATAATATGGCTGATCCTGTAGATGGAAAAGATGCCGCCAATAAAAGATATTTCGATAAAGAAATAACTTTAAATTGAAAAATTTAAACAAATCAGTTTTGAGTTATTGTGATATAATTGTTAACTTGAAAACTGAAAGAATCAATGAACACTCCGATAAATAATTAGATCTTAATTTGCAAAATTTAAACTCGAAAGTTGAAGAAAAATCTTATATATTTTATTTACATTCAACTTGGAATAAAAAGCTGATAATTTTCACTTAGATAATCTATTTTCTTTTCTTTTTTTTATGGATTGCATTCTATATAAAATAATTTCTGATAATTTACCTGATAATACTCTAACTGTTATTAAGGAGTTGAAAAAACTGATCATAGTAAACCATTTGATTTTAAAAGAGGTGATAATTGGTTCAAAAAATAATAAATCTGAATATTCTGATGGGTTTATGACTATAATATGAATATTCATGAAATATAAAGATTATATATATATATATACACACACGCACTATTAAATGGAGAACACTTGGTGTTTGAAGTGCAAGGAAGTCTAAAAATAATAATATAAAAACTGAAAATACTGAAAATGGACGATTAGTTCAGAAAAATATATGCTCAATATGTAATTCTAAAAAACCAACATAAAAAAGTACCCACACTAAGAGAATGCGTAATCAATGAATTATATAAGCCTGCAAGAATAAATTTTCCAAGAATAAAAGTAATTTTGTGTGGTACTGATGATTTATGGCAAATTTATATTGTAGAGAAGAATACAGTCAATTTGAAAGGAATATCACATATAAACAATGGATACAAATATATTATGACAATTATAGATGTTTTTCTATAAATTTGCATTTGTTCTACCTATTGAAGATAAAACAGATAAAAATGCAGCATTTGCTAGAGAATCTATATTATTTAAAAGAAAACTGCTTAATATTCAAAGCAATAATGGTTCAGAATTTTATAATAAAATATTTAATGAACTTGTGCAAAAATATAATATCAATCATTATTCTTCTTTCAGTGAATTGAAAGCAAGTGTTGAAAGATTTAATCGAACAATGAAAAATAAAATGTGGAAGTGATTTTCTTTGAATGGAAATTGTAAGTTGGTCAATATATTAGATGAATTAGTGAAAGAATCGACACTTTAATATCGCCATATGTGTTTACTGAACCAAAACTGCAAGCTAAATACTAAGTTGGCGATGTTATTCGTGTAAGCAAACTGAAGAACATTTTCGAGAAGGGTTATACTGCTAATTGATTATCATAATTGTTTACTATTTGTAAAGTTTTAAATTATGGTGTGCCTACCTATAAAATTAAAAGATACTAAAGGAGAAGAAATAATGGGTACATTTTATGAACATTAAATTATGATAACAGAATATCCAAATGAATATTTGGTTTGAAAAAGTTTTAAAAGCAAAAGGTAATAAAATTTATGTAAAATGATTAGGTTTTGATAGTTTCTATAACTCATGGATTAATAAAACAGACGTTTGGTAAATTTAAAAATAAAATATAGCTTTGTATGCTATTCGATAAAGATTATTAATATCATTAATCAATCGTTGTTGATTATAATTATTTCCGGCAATATTAAGATAATTACGAAAACACTCAATGTGGTCACTCAATGTTTGTTTCATTCTTTGATATAAATTAATAGCATTTGGAATATAATCAAATCTCAATAATTGTTTGCAATTTGTTTGTCTATCTTCAATTCTATACAATTGTTTTCGAACATTTTTTCTTTGAGTTCTAATGACATAGTAATCATATTCACAGTTATCATCAAATAACTTTAAAAGAATGAAAATTGGCCATAAACCTTGATGTTGTTTTTGTGGTACAACTTGTGGGGTCATTTATCTAATTACCTAATTTCTGCGAATTATTCCATCTAATGCCAGATCAACTGACACTCTTAAATGCTCAATATCTTCATCTAAACTTTTATTTATATCTTTAATGGTTATTTTTAATTTTGTTCATTTTATTTTTATGCTCGAATTGATTTTATTTTATATATTTTAATTTTATTACTTTATGTAATTTATATTCCCCATATTTACGAATTGAAGGAATACAATCTTCAAATATCCATGTTTTAAAAGTTTTAGCAATTTCACAACACAAACTAAAAATAAGTTCATATAAACCAGGCTCACTAATATAAACTGCTTTACCTTCATGGTAACCAATTTGTAATGAATTTTCCATCACAGCTATTTCTGATCAATATTTCTTATATTTTAATGATTTTTTTTTTTTTAATGTATCATGTGTATTGGAATATTCTAGAATTTCAGCAACATCCTTTCCTATAAACCTTGGATTATTTTCCTATTCAATAATGATAGAAACTTGCTTACCATTGTAAATGAGTTTGTTAATTGTGTTTACAATTGACTCCATTTTTATATGCGAAACTATGAACAAGTGAAATTGGGTGAGTTGTAATAAGTCTTTTTATTAATATAATTTTTTATAAAGAAAATGAAAAATTGAAGAATAAAAAATAAAAAAATTAAAACAAAATTCATTGATAATTTAGTAATATTTTTTATTTTTTTACTAGCACCATTTTGGTGTTAGTAAAATCAGTCATTTAAAATGTGTTCAACATTATGTTTTTATGTTCATAAAACATATTTCACATTCATAAAAAAATTAAAAAAATATTATAAAGTCTTTAATTTTATTTCTATACTCTCCTTTTTTTCTACTAAAATCTATTGTAATAAATCCATAATCTTCATCCCAACATTTTGCACAAATCTCTTTAAAATTTTCATAGGGTATATCTCCAACAACAAAATCATTATAAATGTGCTTTAAATTAGTATCATCTTGTCTAAATATACATAAAAAATTGTATTATGTCTTACAAATTGTTTAGGTATTTTTGAAAATGTTTGAACTAAATAAAATACATGTAAATTTTTGTCTTCCCCTAGTGAAATAATTGTGAACAATATCTCGGTCATATAAAATAACATTGTTAAATATAACTAGAGAATAATTTTCTAATTGATCTTTAGGAGTCATTTCACCAATATTACTAAAAATTAGGCAGTTTTTTACCTTTAAAGCTTTTTGGATCATATATTAAAATTACATTGTAATGAGATATAATTTGGCTGATTTAAACTTTTTGAACAAAAATTCAAGTTATTAAAATTTATCGATTCTACATTATAACTAAAGCTTATCATCAAATTAGTTTTATCACTTTTACTAGGCCCAACAATTAAGCCTCTCATGTTATAAGGCAATAATGCACGATTCTTTTTATTCTTAGAATTTCTTCGAAAATTAAAACACCAACATCCCATTTAACTTTCTTCATTTAATAAGATAATATTTGTAATTACTGGACAATAAAGTATTTTAATTAACAAATAATAGTTCTATTTTAAGGAAAAAACTTCATTATGATATCCATAATGAAAAATCGATTGCTTTGGTTATTTTTCAAACAAAATTTTTATCACCATATTTAAACAACAATACAATAACAACAATTGGACACAAGAATCCTAATGTTAATAAAAATGAAGTTACAACTATTCCTAGAGGTCAATACAATATCGAATCATTAAAGGAAACTATAAATTAGATTGATCCATTTTCAACATATAACATTGCATTTACAGCAGATAATGTAAAAAATAGAACATCTATCAAATCTAAGTTCGATACTATATTTGACAACCAATTATCTGATATTCTTGGTTTTGATAGAAATATGAATATTGAAAAAGATAAAGTTGTTACAGGTACTTAATTACCTAATTTTTAACCAATTTAAAACAATAAAATTCCACTGTAACTTAGCATATGGTATGTTTATAAAATATAATGAGTGAAATCATTTAGAAACAGATATAACAGCCAGGTTTCCACCAAAAATGATGTTTATTTTTAGAGATTCAATTATTTATGAGCCTGCATGTCCAATTTTTTATAAAATTAATAATGAGATGTTTAATCATAGGGTCTTGGAAATTAGAAATGAAAATGGCAAACTTATTAATTTTTATGGTGGTGATATTGATATTGTTTTAGAAACTAAAGAAGTTTAAAATATATAGAAATAAAATAATGTAAATATTTATTAAAAATTATTCATTTTGATACCCATATGGTAATGTATTTATTTTATTTTCTTGTATAATCTTTTTGTTATCGAATGGGCATAGTGCTATTTTATTAACTTCTACTGTATATAATTCATGTTTCTCACTCCTTACTAATTTCATTGTTCTATATTGTATTTTATCTTTAAACAAACAGTTCTTATAGTCCTCAAGTGTAATTCTCTTATAAACAACACATTTCTTTACACCCTTCGACGATCTTTTATTTTCTTTTTCATCAAACTTGTAAGCATACATCTTTTTCTCGTAAATCAACAAATTCTTTTATTATTTTGCATTACATTCATATTTCATTTTACCTAAAATTTCGAGTTTATTTGAGGTATGTTATAAATATTGTAATTTGGAAATAATTTGTATAAAATTTTCCCATAATTGTTTTCATATCTTCATAAAAGTCTTATGTTTTTATTATATATATATATATATATATATATATATATATATATATATATATATATATATATCTGTATCTTCATAACGTAATTCAATTTTATCTCCATATTTTGGTTTCATAACTTTATAATGGAAATCATACATAATTTCTTTTGATATGTCTAAGATTGAATTCCAACACAAATAGATTTAATGAATTTTAAATTTGTTTTATTCATATGAACGGCTGCAAGATTCTCATTAAATATATTACTTCTTTTGAAATTTGGTTTTGCTATTAATTTTTCACACTTTTCTTCGTCTGTTATCGCCCTATTTCTCAAATTTTCCATCGTTTTACCAAACACAGCATTGTTCATGAATTTATACAAATCTTTTTCAATGTCATTTTTTTGCGTTAGTTCTCGTCGATATATATAATTTTTCATCCAATCAGACTGATTAAACTTTAGTATTCTATGTATTTTAGTAAGTTTTAATCCATTCTTTAGGCATTGTTTCAAATTACGGTAGTGTACTACAGATTTTTCTTTTTTATGTAAAGTTGTTAATAATTTAGACTGATTTGTTCCTGGAACTACCTTATTTTCTGAGCAAACTGGTAGATCTTTATGTAAATGATGTAGTTCTTATGTACATTCTAAATCAACTTCTAAAATGTAACCATGTGGTGAATTATTCTCCAAATTTAATATATGTTCATTGCAAAAATTAAGTACTGTATAATTCTCCCATTCGAAACCACCATATGGTAAATATTGAGACATTGCCCATCCATATAAATTATTAGCATTGATATATGCTAAATAGTTGGACTCTTGATTGGGATTAAAATCATCTAAATATTTATTATTGATTTAACATATCGTTTATAACATTGCGATATTTTGCCACTAATACGTTTTTCTACCATTAAAATCATATCATAGTTGTTTAATAAATCTAGTGGTTGTTTGGTCATTTTAAGCATTGCTTCCCACGATAATCCTGGTGCAGTAAAATACCAGGCAGGATCTAAATCACATGCATTTATACATGTTTCTCTGAAATGTTCGGATATATCTGCTAACAATAGTACATCACTTTAAAATATAAATCATGGTATTCACCAAGACTCTTAATATTAAATTGATTCCATACAAGTTTTGCGTGCTCGTATTCGCAGTCACTTATGTCAGATTCATTTAATTTGTTATATAATTCACTCTATGGTGGAAGTTCTGTTTCTTCGAATTTCTTCCACCTATCCATATAATCATATGGATAAACCTTTCCTAGTTACTAAATCTACTTGATATTTTGGGAAATGTTTTTGAGTGTGTTTCAGTTGATCTCTACTTAAATTCCATGATATTTTAGCTAAACTACTGGCCATAAATATAAATGTGTCTATAAATTTCATCTTCAAATTTTATGTTTGTTTCCCAAAAGTAATAAACTTTTCTTCATTATTTGCTATTAAATCTATATTGTTTTCATATTAGCATATCTCTTTATTAAATAAATGTGCATCATATCCAGTTAAATTACGGATATAAGTTGGTTCAAAGTTGGGCAATTTTAATTGTAGATTACAATTATTACCTACAGGATTAATGAATTTTCCACTTATGTGATCATGACGTAATTTTTTATTATATTCTGTATATTCATATTCACATAAAGTACATTTTTTTAGATCTGTTATATGTCACTCTTTCTTCTTCTTTAATAGCGGATGCATTGGCTCAGTTTGTGAATATATTTCACTTATTTCTTCTACTTCCCTTTTATTTGATTGTATAAAAATTGCATAGGCATTTCGGCCTTGTTATACAATGGGTGGTTTATAATCACCATAATTAGATATAATATAATAAGCAAAACCAGATGCTTCGTGTAATTGATATTTAATAGTATATGATTCGTCATTCAATTTTAAATCAATGTTATTTATTTGTTTATTAGTAAGACTATATCGTTCTTTAAGTATCTCCTTATAAAGACCATTAACGATATCATCTTCTGTTATAACTGGATATTTTTTTTATTAATTTAAACTTCGTTATTTCCTTTGGATTTGGCTTAACTGTTGATATTTTCTTTAAAATTGAGTCAAAATTTCCATATATTGTAAAAGGAACCTTCATTGTATGTTTATAATTCTTCAAAATTATTTGCTCTCCTTTCGAGGGTAAAGTGATTTTTACTGCTTCATTTTTAGAGCAGTCTTCTGTATGTTTAGTTAATTTTTCTTGCGAATAAAAGAATTGAAGACACACATCACATATATAAGTTTTACTGTGCTTATTATTTTTTTGCATTGATACATTGAAAGCAGTATTTATTTGCCTATAATCCAACAGTAATGTGAGTTATCACCTTCTTTGAAATAAAGTAAATTTATATGCTAATATTTTTTACTTTTTTTTTACTTTTAGTGGTTATACCATGGATTTCTTACCTTCATCTTCAATAGAGTATACATTTATAGAACTATCGATTTCATTTTCAATTTTTGGTATAAAATCAATTTTAATAAGATATTTATAATTATCTATTACTTTATCAATATCAAGCCCCAGATTTTTATATTTGGTTACTCTATCTGAATTTTTGTGTACTGGAAATAATGCATATTTTATTGCCCAAAGAAAGCATTTTTGATCATTATTCCCATACATTTATGCAGGCTGTTTTATTCTTAATAAATTCTGGTAGTTCTATGTATGTTACTCCATTTAATTGATTGTACTTATTTATTGCTAATTGTATTCAAATTATTCTATCTAAACTCTATCCTGAGCCTCTTCTTTGAAATTTAGGTAATTCTATGAGTAACTCTTGATTTATGAATCCTTTTAACACCTCCTTCATTCAATATTGTATAATTGGATGATTGAAATGTGAATAATTCTACTTGATTATTTTCTTGTTTGCGACAATTGGTGTATATTTTAATGCTGGTTTTCAAACCTCTAAATGTTCTAAGATTCTTGCATATTATCTCAAAAACTATAGATTGTATAGAATGTAAAAATTGATTAGGCCTACTAAATTAAAATAATTTTCAATGTTATATGTTGATATCCTACTTTTAAAGGCTATATTAACTAAGCATTTTTTTATTGGTTCTTCTACTTCTGTTGTTAACAAATAAATTATATTAAAATGGAAATATTTCTGTTTATTCTTTTTTAGTTTTAGGATATAATTAATTGATATTTGCATCAGCCAAAGGAAAATGTGTAAAAATATTCTTTTTTATCCCTTCTTTTACCCGCTGGCTTTTATTTCTAGGTTTTACAAACACATTATTAGAAAATGGGAATATTACTCTTAATTACTTTTTCTCTTGTTTTACAAATATGTCATTAGGGAATGGAATTTTCTTTTCAATTTCTTCCTATCTTTATATATATAATTCTTCTGTTCGTGTGTATGTCACTGAACTCCTCCTAAACGGCTGGACCGATTTTGATGAAATTTTTTGTGTGTGTTCAAGTGGATTCGAGAATGGTTTAAATTCACAATTCGGTCCACCACAAAATGTTTTTTAAATAAATGTTTTATTTATAAGTTATTGTTGATCTTGGAATGTTTTACATTGTATCCGGCAGACAGCGCTGCGATCGCAGTGTCGAATATCCAAAAATATTTCATTTTACTTCCAGTTTGTCCCGATAGTGGCGCTGCGATCAGCTTCAGGAGAATTTCGTAACTTTGTGTTGTTATTGTGTTAAAATAAATCGCGTGCTAATTGAAATATTACATTCAGATGTAATTAGTGTGTGAAGGGTTTTGAATTGTAGATAAAAACTATACATTGTGCAAATTCGGTGCGGTATTGAAGTGACTATTTTACATAAATTCCTATCAAATTTACACGTGCGTTGATTAACAATCATCCTAACCTACAAATTTATTTGTGTAGTTAATTGATTTCATAACAAATTTATATATGTCACGGTGACTTTGATATGTATATATACATACTTTGATATATATATCTTTTACCCTTTAATTAAAACAAGTTCGAATTTCTATTCAACATAGCTTCTATATTCAACTTAGCTCATAGTATATACATATTCACACGCAATCGATAGGTCGAATTGTGGTAACTGTACATGTGATGACGTCAGGTATTGTAATAACTTTTACATATATCTTTTTTACCCTTTAATTAAAACAATTTTTAATTTATATTCAACATAGCTTCTATATCCAACTTAGCTCATAGTATATACATATTCGCACGCAATCGATAGGTCAAATTGTGGTAACTGTACATGTGATGATGTCAGGTATTGTAATAACTTTTTTTATAAAAAATTTCATCAAAATGGTCCAGATTGTTATAACTTATGAAAAAAAGTTAGAAATTTTCGGATTTAAGACATATGTACAGGACAACGTCTGTCGGGTCCGCTAGTCTTTCTTATATAATTCATTGATACTGGAATAAGATAATGGGAAAAATGAAAATTTTTTTTTTTGGCTCATTAATAAAAGCTGTAATTAAATCTGCTTTCCTTAAATTATTTATATTTGCTATGTTAAAGCTTTTAGCTTTAGTTCTTAATTCCGCAACTGTTAAATCATTTAGATATTCTCCTGCTTGACGAATTTTTTGTAATAATGCTTGTAATAAGATCATCTTTATGTAATTTAGATAATTTTTTATGTTTAATTCTCTAGCTATAATTCTCAACTCGGTCACGCTCCTTTCGCTCAGATCTGCTGCTGAATAATTCGTTGCCATATTTGTTGATTTACAATAAATAAAAATTTATAAATGTTTTACAAAATAAAGAAATGAAGAAATGTAAAAAATAATGAAAATACTGGAATGAAGTGCTTAAATTATAGATAATAATTTTTTAATATATTTAATTCTTCTCTGATAATATTTCTCACTACAGCATTTTTTTGCATATTGTATGTTTATCCTTAGTATTTTTATGAAGAGAAAACAATTTTTTAGATTTATTCTCTTTACATACTGTGCATGTTTTGTTGGGTAATCATTATGCTGAATTTTATTTAGAATATATAGTATTGTATTGTGCGATTCAGTTTTTTTATGCTCTTTGAGATATATAATACAAACATATTTTCCACATTCACACAGTATTATCTCATTAAAGCATTTTCTACATTTTGTTGTGTGTTTACCTTTTGTTGCTTTATGAGGATAAAATGAATCGATAGCTTTTTTTTCCCCTTACATGCTACACATGTCTTAGTTGAATAATCATGTTTAATTTCATTTATACTGTGCGATTTACTATTTTTATGCTTTTTGAGATATAGTTTAGAACATATTTTCAACGTTCGCATAGTACTTTATCTTCTTTTAACTCATATTGATTTTTGGCATAATCAGTGGCATATTTTTTACATGTGTTAATATGTTTATGTTTTGTGTGCTTATATAATGCAAAACATTCAATGTTTTATACTTCACCACAGTTTTTTACAGTGCTTAGATATAGTATTATATTCCATTTCGACCATGGTTTTCATTTTATTTACTAAGAAAATTAATTTATTAAGAGAATGAAAATACATTTTTTTCTGTAATACTTTTTTATTTTTAAATAAACACAAAAATGAAGACTTTGCTCAACAATTTGAACAATTCATATGAATTCACAAAACTTACACATCTAGACATTGATAAATGGTATGAAACCACAGATTTTCGAATTTATAAATGTAAATTCTGTAAAAAAAAAAAAATTTAATTGTTGACAATAGGTATAAAATTACTTTACCAGATTACTATGCAAAGATAATTGATGAAAACGATTTTAAATTGATAAATGAGAAACAAGTTTTTGTGGCATATAAAGGTTTAAAAGAAGTGAAAAATGGAAAAACTGTGCATGATATTGTATTCTTGTAATAAATTGAATTCTACTAACTTGTATCTTTTATTTGACTTTTAGCTTAATTTGCTTGATTTAGATTGCTTGCTTGTAAAATTGATGTTTCTAAAAATGGTGTAAAATTACTT
>CM057009.1:320235099-320302599 GCA_029891345.1 Dryococelus australis
TATTTACTATAATCACTCTCTCCTAATGGTATTCTTTTATCGAAATCTTTACACTCAGATTCATTCTGCTGATATTCTGTTAAATCGTTAAAAATATGTGGGATAAGATGTAACACATTTACAACATTTATTTCACTTAATTCCTACTGTCTCCTCTGCCTTTTATCCTCTACTTTTTCATTTTCTACCTGAAAACTATTATTAGGTTCTTCTTTTATTTCCTTCCCTACATCCATATTCTTTACCTCACACAGTCTAATGAGATCAATTCATTATTTTCCTCCTCATTTTCTCTCTGATAATAATATTCTGTTTTAAACATCCTGGATAACCAGTCAGCTACAACATTTTCAGCACACTTAATTTAATGGATATTAAATTTAAACCGCGGTATTAATACCAGCCATCTCTCTAAACGCCCCACCAGATTGTTGGATTTTAATAGCCAAATCAGGGCATAATTGTTTGTAAAAAGGTCGGAATTTGAAGTTTAAATATACTCTGCAAACTTTTCCATGTCAAATAAACTCACCAGATAGTCCTTCTAATAAGCAGAATACTTCAATTCAGCATTTGTTAACAAACCACTAGCAAATGCGACAGGGGCCATTCTTCCATTTACTTTCTGACTGAACACAGCCACAACTGCTACATAACTAGTATCTACATGTAAGATAAATTTCTCAACACAATTTTGCAAAACATGTACTGGAGGTGATGACAATATCTCCTTCAAAAAAGAAAACGAATTTTGTTGTTCAGGGCACCACAATAATTCTATATATTTCCTCTTGAAATAATTTAATGTTTCAGTAATGGTGGCATAACCTGGAATAAATTTTGCATAAAAACCCATAATTCCCAACAACATGCTGAAAAACAGTTTCTATTCATGGAATGGGGTAAGTATCAAAATAAATTTTATTATTAACTTTATGATAATCATGTATCAATCTATAATTTCCTGGATTTTTGGAAGCAAAAACACAGGACTAGCATGCATACTATGAGGATCACCAGCTACTCACTGACACTTCAACTCAACAAAATAATCATTTAAAATCTTTACCTTAGAAGGCGTAACACGATATGGAAGTGACACCACCGGCTCGCAATGCGAAATGAAAATGACACCACCGGCTCTGAATCCTTAAATTTCAACTTTACCGGGCACTGTTTATAATGACATAATTTATATGTAATCATAACTGGAAATCTTCCTTAATTTCTTAAATTGTATTTCTTTTCATCAAGATTGTGCACCTGATAATTATATGCAGACACAGAATACCCTTCCAAAGAAATATTTACCCCTGGAGCAAAGGCAAATTATAATCACCCCTTAAAAATATCTACAGAAGCACGATTTTTCCACAAAAATCTAATCCTAAATTAATATCACATGAAAGATCCTAAATTAAATTAAATGGTTTCTCCCAGGAAAATCCTTCAATTTATAAATTTTCATTACAGCTACTCCCCTTGAAAGAATAGTTCCACAAAGAACTTCAGAGAACACCCGATTTTCTCCTGTAGTTGAAGCGATAATTCGTACCTGATTTTCTTTCATTAACCTATTACAACATAAATAATTATTGAAGTAGTTGCTCCTGAATCAAGTAAGGCATTTACTGCACTGGTCCCCACCAACACTGACACGAACAATAATCCATCCCTTTTCCTATTTTTCACATATGTTAACACAATTTATAACTGCAGGTTTGCATAAAGAGGGGCAATAAAATTGAATATTCCCTTCTTCCTTGCACCAAAAACACACCATTTTTTCTCTTTCAAATCATTATCTTTTAACTCAGGACAATCCCACCGAGTATAGCCTTCCTTCTTGCATTTAAAACGGATTACTTTCCTGAGGATTTCTGTCTCTAATTCAGGGCACAACTGTTTAACATAACCTTCGCGAGTACAATAACACCTTCCTTTGTAATCTTCCATTTAACCCATCATCACCAATAGTTTTTTTCTTCACCTGCTCTACCTTTCTAATTCACTGGATTTCTTATATTCCTTTTCAGTTAAAGAAACTACTTCTTTACTTTTCTCTGAAACATTATTACATTCTGTGGTTGGTCTTGCAACATATTTAACAATTTTTTTGAACTTCCTCGGATCAACCAAAGTAACCCAATATTTGTGACTATGTCTAGCATTTCATTAAGAGAAGTGGGCTTCTTAGAAAATACAAACTATCAACTATACTGGAGAGAAAAATTGTTAAACATCACTTCTGCAGGACAACCTTCGCCAAAAGTGATGCCAAAAATTACCACAAGTCTTATTGTGCCTAGTATGATATCTCACAATGACTCCCTTCTTTTCTGCTCTCTGTCTAACATCTTAAAAGCCTTTACTCAATAGCAACCTTCGATCCAACTCAGGACATTTCTACATTATTTAGGATGGAAAGTTCCCCATTCTCATCAATCACCTTACCCCAACTATCCTGGAGTGTGTCTAGCACTCTAAACAACAGTTCCGCATTCACTATCCGCCTTGAACAAACATTCAACATGATTATTTTATCAACCTCAATTAAAAAATCAACAACTGAAGACAAAATAAGGGTCTTTAAAAATGGCAATGTATGTTGTAAATCGGCTGGGAAAGTTGCATAATAACTTGAATAAAGGTGCTGGCTCACCTATCTGAACTGAAGAATCCCCCCTGAGGTATTTGGTTCATTACCAATGCACGCCAGCTTCCTGGCAATCTTTTTAAAAGCATCTGTAGTGTCGCAGTCACCATTATCAATCTCTGCATCCCTTAACATACTCTGTGGATATTCCTTACACAGATTCTGCACCCATTTGGTTCTTACCCCTGTAAACATATCCACAATTATTATAATCACAATAAAATATATTAACTTCATAACACCGCTCATTTCATACATGTCCCAAATATTGGCCCGAAAAGCAACAAAACAAAACACTATCAGCGTGCACAAAAAATTGTGCATGGTGACCCATCACCGATACAACCTCCTTCCCAACCCTCCTGCTAAGGCTGACACTAATAGGAAAGGGAACAAAAGGAAGTACATTAATCCCATAATACCCAATATTATCAACAATTGTAGGTATGATATTGTCTTGCCATACTTACCAGAGTGGATAGGTGCGCAAAGTATACATACAATACAACAAAAGTTTGTTTATATGCACTTTACTGTTGCCCATCAAATATTTTAATTTTTCGAAAATACAGTATACAAATCATAATAACAACTTCTTTAAAACATTTAAAAATTAATTTAAAACAGTCATAGTTTTTTTTTCAAATATTAATAATTTTCATTACAATATATATTTGATCAATTTGTTCAAAACTAATTCAGTACACATCTATATGACCAATAATTAATGAAAACACTCTCAGTGTTATAAAAGAACTCCCATAAAACCACCTTCAAAAAACAAACACAAATATTTTTACTAACTCCCTGATACATTATTGACTTACAATGTTCTATTATATATTTCCCAAAAAGAAAAAAAATTAATGGAAAATAATTTTACCATTTAGCACATTAAAAGTGTTTGCCGAACCTAAACGGTCTGAGCAGAGAGATTCCCCAAAGTTATAAGTATTTTCCCCAAAATTGCCCTTTTTAACCACATAACCCGCATCATAATAATGTCAGCAACAATCCAGTCAGGCAAGTTATTAGCCTGAGATTATTGCCCTCACCAGTAAACTCTAAAATGTAGGGAGTGCTCTTGCATGACAAGCAAACCACATCCAACTCACAAATACACATAGTCTAAAGCCTGAGGCTATTGCCGCCACCAGTACACTCGAATGTGTAGGTATTGCTCTCGTCTACTTTTGCACATCACACACACTCTCACATTCACCAGTCAGTTTTACTCAAGAATAAATTTAACAAAACAAATCTTTATAACATTCCCCAAATCCAAGACCAAAACCCATTCTTTATTCAATCAGTCCTGCGCTCGCACTTTAGTACTCCAATGACAACAATCTAACCTATTCAATTCCTCCACTCGTATCATGACCAATATCTCCTCTTCGTCCATTTTGGCAGTGAAATTCGTAAGTCCCATATACTCATTCTCGGCGACTACTCCCAACACTGCCAAAAGCCGAAGCCCAAAAAGATCGGCACATCCCAAGTTACCAGATCTCCCTCTTTACATAAATTTTTCTCCTTATTTCACGTGCGTTAACTGCGGGATGAATTACTAGGCTGTCCGACCCCAGTATCCTGTTATTCTTACCACCATATAACGACCTTTCTTCATTACTTCGGGTGACTGTCAGTTCCAATTGTTGGTGCAGCTGTCCTTTGGCCCGTTCCTCGATTACTACTCTCGGGTGGCATCCCCGGACACTATGTTCGTAGGTATCCCTCCTTTCTTTTCGGTGGCTCTGTCGATGCTGACAGGTGGTCACTACATCTTATGGAGTTCATAAATTCCCCTACTGCCATCTCCATTGTTCTCAACAATCTCTCTCGTATACTCACATTTGGCAGCCGGATCCTGGAGTACTTTGCGGGCACTGAATTCTAAAGTGTTTTGCCCAGCCACACTCCCAACATTACCGACACTTAGGTGGATAAAAACTTGATTTCCTAGCCTCAGCGTTGGCAGCAATGTCTTTCATTGTGGTCTCCAACTTAGTCAAGATTTCCAGGATGCTATCTTCATCGTCATCATTGCTCATGCTAGTGGTCTATAATGAATCCTGGAACAGCGACTCCTGCTTCGATACTTCCACCTCCAATGCTTAAGTCAGAGCATCCTGCATACTGTGTGGCGGTGCGAGGTGTACAGTTTGGCGCACATCCATATCAGCAATAGCGCCCATGAAATGTTGACTGCGATGATGTCATGTGCCCCATCGGGGAAACCCTCCAGAGATAGGAATGAGAACCACATAGTATCCTGCCACAGCCCTTGCAGTGGTTCCCCTGTTAGCTTCGCAGTTGGCCATGGTGGGAATGTCACAGGTTTCGGTCGCCGAATCACAGCTACAATTCCGACGTCATTATGGTGTCCTCCAGTCAATTTCGTTCTGGCAGCGACTGCAATATACTCAGAGCAGATCCCCCATTTCAGCAGGGAGGTAGTATGCCAGGATGTTTGTCTAGGCAGGCTTAAAGTGATGTCTTTACCCACCCATGGATGAGGCGTACACACGCTATAAAACTGCAGGACCTCTCCTGTGGTGTCTGTATTAGCAGCGACCTATAACTTCTCTGTGTCTGCACTCATCGGCATAGTAATATATAAATATCTCTAAGATATATATATATATTTATTAGTAACATATATGATATATATTTAGATATCGCGAAGGCAATATGATTTTTTTCTGCGTATTTAAAATTTTAGTAAATATTTATGTCTCTTTTTGTCTTGAATGGAAGATTTTGAACAGACGGTAAGTAAGTTGAAGATTCTGTGATGTCATTCAAGGACAAGGTTAAGAGTTTTCATTATACAATCTTTTTCTGACCTTGTCTGTTTGTCGAGTGGTCTAAGATGTAGGATTCAAACTTTAGTTTCTTGTAAGGCTAGTGTAGGTAATTCTCTTTCTCTTACTGAGTTTAAGTGACATGAGAATTACCTACATCATATTTAGATATATAAATGCAGCATGCAGTAGGAAAATATTGTTCCTCTCCTTGCAGTCCTCCGTTACTAATCACACTTGATATAAATTTTACCGGGGCTTCGCTTGGTTTGGAGTATATAACATGAAATGTGTTAGTGTGAAGGGTTACCAAGATTGCTGTGTTTATGCAGTAAAACACGTGAAATGTAGTCCAGTATATTTGTATTGGGTTGCTAAATTGTATTAGATGTGGAAATATCTTTTTGATGGAATCTTTAAGTAACTTCATTAACAGGATATATTTATGCCGTGGCGATAGGGTTATTCAGGTGAACAACAGAGCAGGGTCATTCCACATCAAATCAAAACAATTTAAACAGATTTTTAACCTGGCCATCTCATATTTTTATGAAATTTGGTGGGGAGGTAGTATTCATTTAGACAAAGAACAATACCAAATTTTTTTGTAGTATGTCAAATCGTTTATAAATTACAGGTATGTAAATTTTTCAAAAAATGCCCAAAGATGGTTGTACATACCATGTTTGAATTACTCTGGAAGCTCTCCTAATTGAGATAGAGAGCTGGGTGTGGCATCATTTTACAGTTTTTTGCATGATCTTTACAATGATATACTACACTTCATAGGTCAAGAAGGAAAAAAAAATTTGAAATCCAAAATTAATATTATTATTTTGAACTTAATAAAAAGTACATAATTAAAAATTTCTAAATTAATAATAGGGATAGCTAATACGTACAATTGTAACTCACCTTGCAAAATATAAATGTGGGATGACAACGGCTTCTGTTTTAAAATAATTTAAGACTGAAGCTTGATTTTAGATTTTTTTGCTGTAGTTTGGTTAAATAATGCACAAATTTTTGTAAAAATTCTGACCAACTGTACTTGAAATTTTTGTTACAAATAGGAATGTTATATTCTGGAAGATACAAATTATAATAATTATATATAAATTTTTTTATAGTTTATAAAACATTTCACATTTTTAATGAAAAATATAATATTTTATATCTAATTATTGAATTGTGTAAGTAGCACACAGTGCTGTTTTGTAATAACTAAAGCAAAAATGAATAAATGCAGACATGCTTAATGCCTACAAGTACAATTACAGCAGACAAGCCTGTCTGCGCAGGCTTATAACAAGTTGATATAGGCAGGCGCCTGCCTCCTGAAACAGAGGCTGTCCACACCAGATGGCGGACAGTCATTCATTGACTAGAGCCCTTGCTGAGAGGTGATGGTTTGTGCGTGAGAGTAGTGTTCTCTTTCCTTTTTATAGTAAAACTGGCATTATTGTTCGTGTTTTATTACACTGATGTAGTCTTTGATTAGTGATTTTAATTGTCAAAACAAGAATGTTTCCATTAATTTTTTTTAAAATATGGAAGCTAAAAATTTATGCGAGAGTTCAGTGTTGTAATCAATTTAAGAAAACAAAACACTTTATCAGGAACAGGAAAAACAGATAAATATCACAGCCTGGATGTGTGAATCATTCCCTGAAATACCCAATGGCTCGAAAATGTTTGACATATATAAAATAAATTACTATATTAAAAAATCATGCGCCTGAACAGTCTCATCAAAACGCTGAAGAAGATTCTTCTGACGTGGATAAATATTCAGACTTTACCACAATAACAGAAATTATTCAGGCACTTAAGACAATTCTTCAAGAGTTAAGTGAGTCTCCCAGTGATAAAAAAATACAATATAATCAGTATGTTATGTCTATAGTAAAGAAAATTGACTCCGTTATGAAACGTTAAATTTTTGTAGCTGCTGAAGATTCTTCATCAGAAAATGACACTATTGATCAATCAGTACTTGAAAATTTTAAAAGTAACTTCTGGAATTGTGCTAGTAGAACCAAAAAGCTAATGATTCTAACATGTTTACAGGAAAGTTGGAGCATTAGAAAGATAATGCATGAATTTAATGCACCCAACTACATGGTTAAGCAATTAAAAAAAGTTTTCAAAGAAAAAGGAATTTTAGAAAGTCCGAATTCAAAACCAGGAGACAGTTTGTCAGTAGAAATAGTTGAAACTGTATGTTCGCTTTATGAACTTGAAGTAACTAGAGAAATGCCTGGTATGAAGGATTGTGCGACGATTATTAAACCAGATAGAAGTAAATAAAAAGTTTCTAAAAGGCTCATCTTATGAAACCTTAAGGCAGCTTACAAACTTTTGAAAGACAAGTTTCCTGGCATGAAAATAGGTTTCTCTAAATTTGCTGAGCTGTGACCCAAGCATTGTGTTCTACCTGGTCAAAGTGGCGCACACTCTGTACAGTGTGTGTGCACAACTCATCAGAACGTCAAACTCATGATAGAAAATACAAAACTTAGTTCTCTAACAGATAGTAAAATTAAAGATTATAAACAATGTATAGCCAAAATGCTTAGCAACCCGTCGTCTATTGATTGTAACATGGGTAACTGTACGTACTATCCAGGTGAAACTGAAACACGAAAAACTTTAGATGAGTCTTTCGCTGAAAAGTTAATTGAAAAGATACAATTTCACCAATGGGTTTTTATTGACCGTGGTAATCTCGAGACCTTTGAGAAAACTTCAGAACAATTTATTGACTTCTTTTGCAGCAGGGATCATTCCAGAACTACAGAAACGAAAATCTTAAAGAATCAGAACTTGTTCTCAACTGCGTTTTTTCTGAAAATTACAGCATAGTGCTACAAGATGAAACACAGAGCTACTATTGGACAAGTGAACAGGTCACAATCCATCCCTTTGTAATATATTTCAAAGGGGAATCCAAAATTCAACATATCAGTTATGTAGTGATTTCAGACTGTTAGAGCACAACACAGTTGCAATTTACACCTTTCTAAAAGAAACACAAAATTTCTGATGGAAAAAGTTCAAAAGTTTCCCAAAAAAATATTTATTTTACTGATGGATCTGCTGCCTAGTATAAAAATAAGAAAAACTCCTCAAACTTGTGCTTTCTTGAGGAAGACTTCAAAATGGAAGCAGAGTGGCACTTTTCGGCCACAGCTCATGCAAAGGGCCTTGCGATGGAGTAGGTGATTTTATTAAGAGACTGGCAGCCCATGCTAGTTTATGAAGAATATATGAAAATCAAATTCTTACCGCATTACAACTTTTTCTGTGGGAAGTGGAAAACATTACCGATGTAAACTTTGATTTCTCAACCCAAGATGACTGTATTGAGTGGGAACTTTTCTTCTTGAAAAACCGCTTTGATCAAGCAGTAAGTATTCAAGGTACGCAGCAGTACCATGCATTCATCCCCAAAACTACATAAAAAATTCATGCTAAAAACTTTTCAGAGGTCTCAGAGTCTTGCGAAAAACAAGTATCCAAATCTCCTGATAAGCTTAAATTAGAAGATGTAACAGGGTACATTACTGTCATCTATGAGGGACAATGGTGGCTAGGGTATGATTTGCAGAAAAATGAAGAACTTAATGAAGTAAAAATAACATTTCTTCACCCAGATGGGTCTTCACTTTTTAATATCCCAGGAAGCCTGATGTCCTGTAGATGTCAGTAATGGATGTTTTAACAACAGTGAATCCTGCAACTCCTACTGGGAGAATGTATGTTCTGCCTGAAAAAGATGTATCTCAAACAAATGAGGTTTTTTTAAACTTACATCAGTGGAAAGAAATTCATTACTTAAGTGGTAAGTATTATATTATTGTAACTTATTAGCCTACATTATTCTTACATCATATTAGTGTTCATGCTCATATTAGTGTAAATCTTAGCATTATGACTACATATTTCCCCTTAATCAGAAAAAAATTTCAAATCAACCTTTAGTCTTAAATTATTTTAACACTGAAGCCATTGTCATCCCACATTTATATTTTGCAAGGTGATTTACAAGTGTATTAGCTATTCCTGATATTTATTTAAACAATTTCAATTATGTACTTTTTGGGAAATTCAAAAACAAAATTTTTATTTTGGATTTCACATAAACAGTTCAGTTTGACCTATACTGTGTAATATATAATTGTAAATAGCATGAAAAAAGCTGTAAAATGACACCACATCTAGCTCTCTGTCTCAATTAGGAGAGCTTCCAGAGCAATTAAAAAATTGTATGTACAGCCATTTTTAGTAATTTCTTTGAAATTTTACATACCCGTAATTTAAAAACCTGTTGACACATTACAATAAAATTTGGTGCAGTTCTTAGTCTATATAGATACTACCTCTCCAACAAATTTCATTTGAAACTGAGATGGTGAGATTTATACCCTGTGTTGAATTGACGTGGAATGACCCAGCAATAAGTGTTGGAACAACATGTCATTCCATTGAATTACTCAATGTTTACCTTGTCTGTATCTACGAGAGGATAGTTTTACATAACATTTTACTAGTTGAATAAATATAAATATAGTGGGTCATAGACATTGTTCATAAACAAGTGCCGTATAATGCCATGTTACATTACGATACATTGTGACCAATAATGTACAAGAGACCGGAAACAAACGTGCATCAAAATTGGTTGACATCTCAGTTCTGAAATTTTATTATAATAATAATGTGCTGTGCACTGTTCGAATAATGCCTGATGTTTCACTGTTCTGAGGTTTTTAATGCAGAAGTGTTATTTGGTGTGTGTTTTATTGTAATTAATTTGGTTTGGTGTGCTAAATCTAACAATTGTATGAAATAATGAGTGTTTCTGTGCTATTGTAAGCATGAAAAACATTAAAATATATTATTTATGCTGCGATTTGAGTGTCTATGCAGTGCCGTGTTTCATAATCTACGTCGTATAAATGGTGATTCGGTGAGAACATAATTAATTTAAATTTCACGATAGTGGGGAGGACTATAAATATCAGGGACATTATGGGGTAAAACGTACAAATTATATACGTAATATATCACAAAAACACGTTAAATTGCAAAAAGACATAACCGAACAGTACCTAAATGCATAAATTACCAATGATATTCGAGTGTAGCATTTTGTAGTATGTCACTGCTAGTGATGTCAAATGCAGAAGACCTTCCACAATTCATGATAGGTTGTAGTTGTTGTGATTCTGTATGAATGATGTTAAAGCGTAGCCCACTCATACTTTAAAATACTGTACAAACGTAGCCAAACATTCCACACCGAGCCAGAGTCCCAGCGCCTGCAGGGGAGTAAATCCCTAAATATAGTGATTCAACCTCATCTGCTTTCTTCTTTAGGTAGCCACTGCAAAGTAGTTGCACATCAGCAAAGCTTGGAGTTTCCCCAGAAAAGAATTTCAATTGTAACCCATTTGTGCTGAAAAAGTGTGTGTGTGTGTTGGTAATATTACGAATGTAGGTATTGTTTGGTTACGTTTTGTAATTCAGTGTTTTTTTCGTGCTATTTGTGATATTGTCGTAGTATTGTATCACTAAAACACATTTAATTGCATAAAGATCCTACCGAACAATACCTAAATTGACAATATTATCAATGAAAGCGTAATTCTTAAGAAAAGGGGCTTCCTGAAAGAAAAATATTTTGGAAAGGGTTATAATTCCACTCTACTAGGGGCATCAATATTTGTCCAACAGAAACCCCAAAAACGAAAGTGGGAAGGCTATGAAGATTAGGGAAATTGTGTAGTAAGATGAGTGAAAAATATGTACATAATGTAATACTTATACACAAAAATATGTTAAATTGCAAAAAGACTGAACTGAACATAACCTAAATGGACAATATTGCCAATACAGGCTACAAATACGGTATTGGGGCAAGCTATGAAGTTCAGGGAAATTGCGGGGTAAAAAAAAGTAATATGTGGTCTACGTTTTCATTATAAAATTTTACCCAACAATTTCCCTCCGGTTCATAGCCATCCCACTAAGTTATCCTAGTTCTAAATTGTATTGATAAGAATCTCAAATTAGGCAGTGTTCAGTTTGATCTTTTTGCAATTAAACATGTTTTCATTAGGCAATATTACAATAATATTACAAACAGCACAAAAATATGTTAAATTGCAAAAAACATACACACATTATTTCACAGTGCAAATGGGCTACACATATAAATCATTTCTGGGGAAACTCCAAGCTTCGTTGGTGCGTGATGCTTCGTGTCACCATCAAAAAAATTTCCAGTGTGCCTTCGATCACTGTGCTGGTGCTGGAACTCTGGCTCGGTGCAGAATGGTTGGCTATGCTTGTACAGTGTTTTCCCAGCAAGAGTGGTAAGCTTGAAAATAATTTCTGGGGAAACTCCAAGCTTTGCTGATGCGTGACGCTTCACATCGCCACCAAAAAAATAGCTGGCGAGGTTGAATCATTGTTTTGGGGATTTAATCCCCTGCTGGCATTGGGACTCTGGCTCGGTGCATAATGTTTGTCTACACTTGTACAGTATTTTCCAGGCAAGAGGGCTATGCTTGAAAATCATTTCTGGGGAAATTCTAAGCTTCGTTGATGCGTGACGCTTCACATCACCACTAAAAATCATAGCAGCGACGTTGAATCATTGTTTTGGGGAATTTACTCTCCTTTTGGCACTGGGTCTATGGCTCGGTGCATAATATTTGGCTAAACTTTTACCATATTTTTCCCTGCAAGGGGCTATGCTTGGATATACATTATCACAGTAACATTTGGGTGGGTGTGTGTTTGTGTAGTGATAATATTGTTAATTTAGGTATTGTTTGGTTAGATAGTTTTGCAATTTAATTTTTTCTATACCTGAAATAATCATTATATTTTATAACGAAACAACATTGAATTCCACAAAGATGTAACTGAACACTACCTAATTTGACAATATTACCTATACATGTTACACATTCGATAGTGGGGAGGGCTACGAACTGGAGATACTTTGTGGGGTACAATTTTATCATGGAAATGTACATATTTTACACTTGTTGTACCCCATAATTTCCCTAATGTTGGCCTACATAATCCTCGCTACTATCGTATTTGTAACTTGTATTGGTAGAATTGTCAATTTAGGTGTTGTTCAGTTAGTTCTTAGTGCAATTTAGTGCATTTACATCAGACTGTATGCAGTGGTGTAAAAATGGGTTAGATAGGATTTTTGAGGCGATGAAGTGTGAGGCCTGTAGAATGCTGGAATTACCTGACTAGGCTTCAGGCGTCAACGCGATGCCATGATGGTGTAGCACGATGACTCTCTGTGACCTCAGGGTTGCAAACCAGTACGTCCGGATGAAAACTTCCATTGAACTGTTGACCTCTGCCTTTCTACCCCTGGTGCTGTAGAGGTGCTATTGTTGGGTGTTTACTAAATGGTAACCAATGGGCTGATTACACGCCGTACTGCTGCAGTGATGTTTTGGCAGCAAACTGCTAATTACTGTTATGTCACGCGATTTGGATTATCGAGGCTACCCACACGCCTATACTGGTACAATGCAATTATACTGACACATGCTTATGTTGAGCCCTGCTGAAAACATTTGTGATTGAATGTGGGTACTGTTAGGGTCCTTTCCCTTAAACACATTGCGGCTACCTACTCGCTGATCATTTCTCAGGGTATTTATTCGGTTTGAATGAACACTTCTCTCAGGAAGACACTTTACATGCGTGGATTATCTAAACTGTTCATTGTGGTAATACTGTTAAAACTGATTTACGCCATGCAGAAAGACTTAGGGAAAACTGAAGCTTCCCTGGGCAATGCAAACGGTGGGAATTGAGGGTGGTGTACCGGGCGACGGAAAACGAAAATGTTCTGAAGAATTACTCTATGGCAGTGAAGAGATATGTTCAAAAAGATACTTGCAACCCAGTGCGCGGGAAACGCGGAGCTTGCGGACACACACAACCACCCTCATGGATGTCAGATGCTTACTAACCTTCCACCCTGGTGCGACAGCAGGCGAAGACTGGCTTGCGTGCCAAGGTGGGGACTACTTACTGCACGATGTAAGACTACATGCTACATTAATTTACATATTAACCCTGGATGATACACGTATATTTTTCGGAAATTCCCATCATGGAAAAATCCCTTGTGGTGTTACCTGCTCTCGCACTGCTTGCAGGATATGCCTCTATCAATTTTGAAAAATTGTCATTGACAACAATTAGAAATCGCTTGCTCCCTTTTGTTCTGGGGTATGGTCCCATCAAATCAATGCACGCCATCTCAAACAACTCACACAGTATGCGTGGCCTCTGCTGTTGTTTTCAATTTGACCGATGTGTTTTGAACATGTGGCACTTTTTCACGTACTGTCTAGTGCTTCGGTTCAGGCCTGGCCAAAAGAAATATTCATGTACATTCCAGACAGTTTGCTCAAAGCCTGGGTGTCCCGCCACGCTGCCACTGTGCGAATAGGCGAGTACTTGATCCCTCACATACGTGAGGACATATACTCTCCATTTCCCTGGCTGTTGAACTGAGCTCATCTCTAACCTGCCATTACGATGTGCCTTCCGTCAACTTCCTCTTGTGCACATTGCTTTGTTTTAGCCTGCATGAATGGACAGTTTCTTTGCGCCTGCGTTACCTCATCGCACAAGTCACTGGTAAGCTTCTCGCTATTGTTGACATCTATTTGTTGCACGTTAACTTCGGTTACGGGATCACGTATGTCTGGCGGTAAAACATCCTCCCACTCTGCCTCATCCTGTACAATTACAGCATTGTTGGGGGCATGTGACAGTGCATCTGGTAGCTCGTTTTCCTTGCCAGGTACATGTTCGACCATAAAGTCATATGTATGTAAATGTAATGCCCATCACGTTAATCTGTTCCTCACCTCTTTCATATTATGCAATCAAACTAGACATCTGTTATCAGTTCGCAGCGTAAATGGCCCACACGACCGCTAAGCATTCTTGCTCGTTCACATTGTAGCGTCGCTTTGTTTGCCCGAGCTTAGCGCTAGCAAAATCAATTACCCGTTTTGCCCCACTGATGTCAAACTGGTACACTACTGCGCCAATTCCATCCTGGCTTGCATCCGTCTGAAGGTATAGATGTTTCTAAGTGTCATAACTTGCGAGTGTTCGACATGCCTGAAATTCACATTTTATGTCAACAAAGGCCTTTTTTGCCTCCTCTGTCCATCAGAACATCTTTTGCAGTGAAAACAGATCAGTTAATGGGGCGGTATTGACTGCAAAATTGTAATATATTCGCGCAACCAACTCATGACTCCAAAGAATTTGCGAAGTTATTTTCTCGTGCGTGACTGTGGGTAGCAGTCAATAAGGCTTATCTGTTCGGCATTTGGCTTATTTCCCTCGTGACTGACCACATAGCCTGAAAAGTCAATGCTTGTTTTTCCCACATTACATTTTTCTATTGCACACGTCAGACCATTTATCGCTAACCTCTCCAGAACTTCTGCTAGATGATGTACGTGTTCTTCCCAGCTGTTTGACCAAATGGTGACTTTGTAAAGGTATGCAAGCGTTACTCTCCGATAATAGCATCTAACACTTATACCATCATTGACTGGAAGTTAGCAGGGGTGCATTTCAACCCGAACGGCATCACACAGAAGCGAAATCGCCGCCCATCCAGTGCCGGGAATGCTTTTTTCTTGTGGTTCTCTAGTTTCACGGGTACTTGCCAGTATCCAGTCATTAAATCTAGAGATGTCCAGACTTTCGCTTGGCAGAGCGAGCTTCATGCATCTTTTATGCTAATGTAGGGTGGAAGCGTACTGCAGGTGATTTTGTTCAAGGGGCGGAAGTCTACGCAAAACCTCCATGTGCCATATTTTTTTGGAGCTAGCATTATGGCCGAATTGCATGGGCTGTCAGATGGATCTATAACCCCGTCAATTAACATTTGCTGAATCTGCCTCTTAATTATGCATGTTTTATGGGGCAAGTATCACACAGATTGGTACATATAGGCCGGTCCTCAGTTAATGGGATTTTGTGTTCTACAACTGTAGTACGTTTTAAGGCGTCATGCTTTCCAAACACATCTCTACGTTCGTTTAAAACACGAAATGTGGCGTGATGTTCCGGTGGAATGACGTTTTCAAAGTCCCCTAGCTTTACCTCTGGTAGGCTACCTGTCGGACAACGGTCTAGGTTGTACACGGTCCTTCTTTCCTTCGCGCCAAAATGTATATGCCGAGCTGCCGGCTCTACTATCGTGTTCTGTTCTGAAAGCCATGGTAGGCTTAGAATTACATCCTCCCTTATCTCTGGTGTAACAATGACTGTTGTGATAGTATCAATAGTCCGTACTTTAACTGATACTGTTGCCTGGCCTATGACGGTACTGCAATGTTCGTTTGTGGCTAATCTGATTACGTGGTTGGTAGGTGTTATATCCGTTTCATTTACAAAATTTCGACCCATGAAATTGTGCGATGCTGCGGTATCTATCAGTGTGTGGAACTACTGGCCGTTAATGGAAACTAGAATGTGTATGAACAGCGCTTGGCTACTGCTGACCTGTTGAATGAATGTTTGTTATGTAGTCAATTTGGGTGATTATTGTGGTACAGACGGATGTCGGAGGCATCTAGCCCCTTCACCCCTGCAACCAGTTTCCCTGCTTCTCTCCACATGCAGCCTCCTTGATCCAGTCTAGATGTGGATTGTTGGGGCACATCCTGTTTGCACTGCTGTTATGATACGTTGCACTTCTCTCGGGTGGTTTCTAACCACTCGACCTCGGTGCAACATAAGATTTTTGATCCTGTCTAAACACTTTTGCTGCATTGTGTCCTGGAAAATTTTGCTATTGATGTTTCTGCAGCTGTCCGTCCCGTGGCTTGTGTCGCCATAGTGCGGCACTCATGTCGCAGCAAGGCGGCTCGCACATGTGTTCCAGGATAATGGCTGCATGCATTACATCTTTAAGGGTACTGTTGCGAAGCTCTGGCAAGTGCAAATTAAAACGTTTAACCAGGTGGCTTTTCCTGGTGATGAATGCTGTGAGTGACTTGTCAGGTTGTTGTCCCTCCAAGGTCAGCTTGTTTTGGGCCTTCAGGGATTTAAATAGCCCTCGGAAGCGGCATTGGAATGATCACTGGAACTCCTCCCACTGAAGCCCATAATGATTAAGAGAAAGCCACCAAGAGCGGGCTTCCCCTTGAAGTTGCGCTCCGACACAGCTTGCCCATTCTTCCCTACTGACTCCATACCTCGTAAGGCAGGACATGCAGTCATCCAAAAATTGCTGGGGGTCCTTCGTCGTAGTCCACACAAAAGTTGGCAGTGCATGGAACTTTGCCGGGATCTTTGCTGTAGTCGGTCTTGGTGGTATGTTGGTTGAGTAAACCCATGTAGTTTCGCTCCGTACAATGTTCCCTACTGGTACCTGATGCGGTGTCATCACTCCCAAGTAATTGTTTGAACATGGTGTCACTGGTGGGAAATTTTGAAAACATGTTGACACAGTTGGTAGCATTGTGGGATACAAAGGTGTGGAAAATATGTTCGGTACTGGTCGATAATACTGGGTTAATTGTTGGAATGAAAACGATGCATTGGTTATGGTTTGTGCGGGCGGTGTGGACAGTGCGGGTTTGTTTACCTTGGTCTCGTGTGTCAAGTGGGCGCATGATGGCTACGTTTCCTGTTGCCACCCTACTCCGGCATTGAACGGACTGTACCTTCTATGTTGTTTCCATTCCGTGCAAACTATAACAGTGGAACCATGATTGTTGACAGTAATTTGCATTTTGTGATTCCACTGGTCCAGCAAATTTACCTAGTGTGTTGGTGGTTCTTCTTCAACAAATGCGGTTTGTGTTCAGTTTGTGCCATGCTTTTTGTTCATTTAGTTACACCAGGCAGGAGAATGAAAGTCCCACTGCAGTATTCAACTCCCTCGCATTTAAACATTATCAATGAAAATCAATTTTGCACTCTGTACATTGCAGCATAGTAATGCCTTGACCACTGCAAAATAATTAACCACAATAATTTGGACGGTGATAGTTTGGAAGTTCTGAGTTTTCAACTTTTGTTTGCACTAATGTGTTCACTATGCTTCGCAAAATGACATTGTCTGTCTCACTCCCGCAGTTCATTGTTGTGCTGAACTGACGATGGCTTTGGCAATTGTTGTTGCTTCCCTCATCTTTGACTATGAGGTCCTGGGACATAGGGTGTAAACACTCAAGACACCAAAGTGCCAGTGTGCTGTCTGCGATCCTGCCAGCAATGTTTTGTTTGTCTTCAAAGCCACTTGTGTGGCACACATGACCAGCTCGCGGGGTTTAGGGAAGGGATCGTCCTCCCCCCTTGCGATGCGGCTTTCCCTGCTCAGCGCGGCACGGTGCAGGGGTCATTGACTTGGCACGCTCAGCTGATACGCCGTGTGGGTCATCAGCTGGCTGCCGCCGGCATGCAAATAGTGCGGGAGACAGGGGAAACCGCCCACCCATTGTTTCTCCTTCTCTTTGTTTCTCCCAGCTCCTGCAGGTGGTGCGGCATGGTATGGGTCGCTGCGTGATGCACTTTCCCATTGTTGACACGTGACACGCCTTCTGGTGTCTTTACGGCATCCAGAAGGCATCACGATGCTGCTGTTGCCCTTGTTGCATTCCCGTCATCCTCTCATCGTTGGCAGGTAGGAATATGACAGGAATGGCTTAGTTTCGTGGAATTTTTGCTTGAAAAGTTGCGTTTGGTGTGGAAATGCTGATAGGAAAAATCTCCCCACATTGGTCACCAGTTGACAGTGTGCTGTGGCATGGAAATGGGTTAGATAGGATTTTTAAAGCGATGAAGGTTGAGGTCTGTGGAATGTTTGAATTACCCGACTAGGCGCCAGGCATCATCAAGGCGATGCCATGATGTTGGATGATGCTGTAGCGCGATGGCTCTCGGTGACCTCAGGGTTGCAAGCGGTACGCCTGGACAAAAACTTCTGTTGGCCTCTTTCTTTCCACAGATGATGCTGTAAAGGTGCTATTGGTGGGTGTTTACTAAACGGTAACCCATGGGCTGATTACACGTCATACTGCTGCAGTGACATTTTGGCGGCAAACTGCTAATTACTGTTATGTCTCGCAATGTGGATTATCGGGGCTACCCACACGCCCATACTGGTGTATTGCAATTACACTGACACATGCTTATGATGAGCCCTGCTAAAATCACTTGTAACTGAATACTGGTAATGTTAGGGCCCAGTCTCTTAAACACCTTGCAGCTACCGAAATAACTTACTAGCCAATCAGTTCTCAGGACATTTATTCCATCTGAATGAACACTTCTCTCAGGAAGACACATTACATGCATAGATGAAATAACCGGTCATTGCGGTAACACTGTTAAAACTGACTTATGCCACACAGAAAGACTTAGGGAAAACTGAAGCTTCCCCGGGCAATGCAAACCACGGAGAAGTAAGGGAGAGTGTATCGGGCGGTGGAAAACAAAACATTTCTGAAGAATTAAATTATGGCAGTAAAGTGATAGGTTCAAAGAGATACATGCCACCCGGTGCACTGGAAATGCGGAGCTCGCGGACACACAACCACCCTAGTGGACGTCAGACACTTACTAACCTCCCACCCCGGCATGACAGCGGGCGAAGACTGGCTTGCACGCCAAGGTGGGGACTACTTCCTGCACGACATGTTAACTCCTGCTTTACCTGCTGAAACTTTAACCCTGGATGATACACGTATATATGGCACTGGTGAAATAAGCATGAACACAGCGAAACAATGAAAGCGAAAAATACACATTTACAGAGGAACACAATACAACACTGACGGAACAAAAAGGACAACAAAATAAACTATTTATTATCATAACAAGTAACAACTGTAACAGCATGAGCCCTAAGCTCTTGCCTCAGTGTATTGTATGGTTCTGTTTTCCTGTATCGCTCCGCCCTGCGGAGTCCTGGCTACTTGGCTTGGGCAGGCGCTCCTTATGCTACCCCGGCGTGCCCTAGGTTGATCTTGCACACGTCACACACTGCAAACACTCTGTACGCTCTGCATGTATGCAGAGTGCGCTTCCTAGCTGTGGTGGCAGTGGGTGCTCGGCCAGACAAACTGTCTTAGGGAAGGGGTACGTGGCACACGTCACAGCATTAAATATTACGATACTGTACATATTTTTAACTCGTTTTACCATGCAATTAATACAACTACACGCAATACTACACATTTAATTTCACAATATAATTACTTTGTAATCTAAAATTGAAAATTTATTACATTTCTTACCCAATCAGTACTTCATACATGATTAACGACGACATGAATGCAATAATTGAATTGCAATAAAACACGTGTTTAAGCACTCGTAAATCGCAAACCTCCGACAGGAAGAGAATCCAACAGTATCTAACATCCGACAATTTCCTATAATTCATCTGACGTCAACCAACTTCAATCCACATTGATTTCCTGTCTCATTGGACACGGTGTATTGAAAAGAAACATGGTGACGTATGTATACTGTATAAACACTCCCTCTCTAAACCCATCTGTACTATGTTTATTTATTCTACTAGTAATAAATTACATAGTACACTCCTCTCACCAATATAGACAAGGCGAGCCTTGAGTAATTCACCAGGATTACATAATCTTCCAACACTGTTTGTTATCTGTGTTGTATACTCGGTGTCGCTGCATAACTACCCTGTAAATCATGTTTTACACATCAAAGATTGGTTTCAAACGGTATTCTTACATGTAACATAATTCAGCAACCCGATATAAATATATTGCATGTAAATTATATATCTTTTACTTCATAAACAGTGATCTGGATAACCCTCCTCGCTATCACATTTTATTTTGTTACAGCATACTATATGGAGCCCCTCCAAAAATTCCTAGTAACTATGACTACTAATCATCATATCTAACATATCCAGCTGTATTATTTTCCCTATTTAAAAAAAAAACACCTATTCTAGAAAATTTCCCACTTTCTTTTAGAAGGGCATAGGCATATTTTATTTTCTTTAAATGTGCCAACTTGTAACGTAGAAGATACTGGCAGTTCCGGCATCTGCCATGCCATGTGCCCAAAGTCAAAATCCTTCACTTTGTGTTAAATATTTTTAATAATTTAATATGACAGATTTTCACATGTCAGGGCAAATGTTAAATGTCTTTTAATATTTTTTTATTAATTTCTGCCTGCTTTGTTGACCCATTCTGGCTTGGTTATTAAATTATTATTTTCCAACCCAAAGTGCATAAACATACTCTTGACTGAAAGCAACAGACATTACTTGTCGGAAATGTTGCATTAATTCCTCCAGTGTGAATTGTTTATTTCCTAGTGTTTTCTTATGTACATTGTACCAAATGTATTTTTAACTAATTCCCCTTGGCTTTGGCGGGAGATCTTGGCGAGGTATCCTCCTCTCCGTCAGACTCGCGGAGCCTGAGATTTAACTACCTTAAAGTTTACCACATGCTTAACCACATTTTTGCCACTTCTGCCTATTACAGGTCTAAATGCAATTCCCACATCTGATGAGGGTCAGTGTGTATTGTGTGTTGGATGTAATCTCGTTCTGCCAATATACATTTCCAATGGATCTGAGTCTTAATTCTTTGTATTTGTACATAAGTACCTTCGGGGCCTGGCCCACTACAAGAACAACATTCTCAAGTGCATTGACTGTGTAACTGTGTGGTTTCTGAACTTAACTTATTTCTATTTAAACGTGAGCTTGTGAGGGGACCGTCACATGGTTGTTGACCTGCTACTGCCCTGAGAATTAGAGTCAACATACTCACCGTGAGCAGATGAGCTGGTGCCCTACGGACATTATTAATACATTTTCTGAATTTTTGCAATCATGAACCAGGGTTTCACTCAAATCTGGCGTACTCTGCCCCTTTCTAACAACCAAACCACGTTATATGGCACGCAACTCGTGTGGTGAATTTCGGACCAAAAGTGCAATGCCAGAAACATTTTCCAAACGTTATAAGGTTCTGCAACTTGTGTGGCATAAAGATGAGAGACACACGAAAAGTGCACACGGCAGGAACATCGTGTTCAGAAAAATGGCCATTTTATGAGAAAACCACATGGAATAGTGAAACAGTCACCATCTTCTGGGCGTATTGACCCCCCTTTGTTTGAAGGGCTCGATATACCCATGACTTCACCGTGTGCCTACAGCTGTGCATGGTCCGGTTCGGGAACGTGCTGATCACTCCCCCTACCCCCCTCGACGGCCAGGTGGACCGGTACTGGGGACCCCCTCGTGCAAGTGGACTCACAAACATCAGCGACCGTGACAACTGCGAACAAATGCAGCATGGAATTTTCAACAAATCTGAGGGACGCAGACGAGATGTGTGCAATTTGTGGAAAAAAAATTTTTGCTGGACCCTTTCGCAAAATTTGAACTACATTCAAACATCTGCCGCTGCATACCTCAAGAGAGAAGTGTGTTTTATCTTCTTCACAGTCACTTAACTTTACCTTCAAAGCATAATTTTTTCACCCTACAGAATTAGTTTTTTCAACTGCACTGGTCACAGATTTCCTGGTAGGAAAGTTAAACATTGCACACACATCCCTACAGGATCCACATAAATAATTTTCTGATTCACTCTCTGATGTCACATGTTGAAGATGGAAGCGAGCGTCACAAGTTCCAACACACTTTACAAATTTCTGCTTACCGTAGAATGGTTTCCTACAAACTAGACACAAGTCCGAGCTAGGAGGCATATAAAAACCCCTCAAGTCCAAGATTAATGATTCTTCTGACATTTTTACACACCCATAAACCTAGATACCTTGGGAGCAGCTAGGCAAAACACATCCTCATCCCACGAGTGCCGACGCCATAATAATAATAATGATTTATCGTAATTTATTTATGTTTAATGTGCCACCCAACAGTTGATACCATTTACTGGGTGACACAAACGTATATTACAATTAAAAAACAAGACAATTTCAAAAAACTGATAAATACACACAATACAAGTACATACATTACAAACAAAACAAGACCATAACCAGAACAAGACACATAAAAAGCAACTAAAAATAAATAATACAATCCAATTTCTAAATAAATAAAAACCTTAAAAATTTATAGACTACTATAATGTTTAAAAATTCCAGAAAAGGTTAACTTCTTTCCCAGAAAGGGATCAAATTTACTGTAATGTAACACACACCCGTTACCAGTATATTTTTTAGCTGGCAGTGTTCCAAAAGTATTCATCATTCTATGACTATACCTAGGGATCTTAAGTCCAACTACCTTGTTTATAGCTGAACAACTAATATACCTATGACAAAAATCCAGTGGTTAAACATAGAGCATCATTAATATCATGACGATCCTTAAGGGTTTGGGTGTTGAATCTAGGTAATTCAAAATCACATTTAAAATTCAGCTTAATTGGGAATCTAAAATTAACAAGTTTAAATTCAGTTTCTTTTTAACATTTTCCAATAGAGTCAGTAGATGTTATATAGTTTCATATAACAGAACAACAGTCAAGTCTAGATCTAACTAAAGAGTAGTATAAACACAATGAGTTGAAAACATAAGTAATTAAATTAATCCTAGAGTCTTACTTATATTACTAACTAAACAATCAATATGATGATGAAAGTATAATTTAGAATCTACTATAACCCCAAGATCAAATACTAATTTAACTTCTTTAGTCAATAGAATAATTACATATTTAATATTTATATTTAATAAAGGTGGTTTTCTTAGTACCATAAATTATATCTGAACTATTTTATCTAAATTTAAATTATCAGCATTAACATTACACCATTTCAGAATTGCAGTAATATCATCTTACAGATGAACACAATCATGAACATATTTAATATTTTTGTATATAATATTTATTTATTGAGTTTACTATGCAACCCAACAGTACAAACTTTTAATAACAGGGTAGCACATGCCATACAACATAAAGAACAAAAAACATATAAGATAGTCACAGAAAAATAGACATAGATCACAGAAATAATAATGATAATAATAGTAATACATTTTAATTCCCATCACATGAATTCAATATCGCACTTTGCGGCCATGTGCAAAGTTTCAGTTCATTGGCTAATGCTCTAACCTCGCTTTCTTATTGGCTGGCGATTTTCCTCGCCCTGACTTCTCATTGGTGGGACACTGCCCACGTGCTGACTACTTGGTGCAGGGAGACCTATCTCCACTACATTCATACATTCATGTTGCTTTATTATGCCATGCACAGTCTGAGGATGCTGGACTTCAGAGGAGGATGCCACATACTGCACATCACCGCCTGGGACGACTCGCCTGAGCTGCGCTGAGACTCCACCTCCTTCATAACAGTGGCTACGTTATGATTTTGCTGCCAGTTAAAATTTTGTTTTACTTTATAATATTATGTACCACGTCAACTCATTCGAAATCTCCAAGTAAGTAGATGCATAATAGCCAGTGTATACATTTCATTGCTTGATATTATTCAATCTGTTAAACTTAGTTCATTTCTTGTTGAGTGTTTGTGCTTAGCCGTAGACTGCTCGGGCATCACACTCCCTTAAAACCAATTTTACATTTTACGTTCTTCTTACAATATATTATACACTTTTCTTCCTGGCCAAGTTTACAATATCTGGCTCCAATAATCAGTCACATCCCTTTCCTCAGGGTCAAATATTACATTGTACACCTCTCATGACGAGCGAGTGAATGGTTTCAAGGCAATTTTCCTTTAGTGAATTACATTCTTGAGCAGAGATTCATTCTACCATTCCCATTTTCCGTTCTTTTCACACTCTAGCATCAATACACCTTTCAAGGACCAGTGCCTAGGTATACTCTCCCTACCCATCTCCATCTTGCGGTGGTGGTATTGCATTGTCCTACCACTCACACGCACGACCCAAGCAATTGTGTTGTCCTAAGGATAATCTCCCCACGAGATACCCAAGGTGACCATATTGCCACCACAATATCACACAGAATATCTTGCACACGAAACACACAGAGTGTTCAGACCGAAGGATATACTCCCCACAAAGACATCATCAGTGTGACCGTATTGCCCTTCCTCCCTCACACTCACATTCATCACTCTCATCACTCCCAACACATCACCAGTCCCATTCCAACAGTCTTCGTTTACATTTTTCACAATCTCTTAAACACTCCCTAAAATTTTTGAACAGTTCCTGGGCCTCGGCACTAATCACAAACGACCCCCAAAACTCGAGTCCCATTCTTCCGCTTGCAAATGTTCAACTCTTACACCTTTCATTACCCCAAACTCTTCACCGCATCAATACTGGCCGAACAAGGTAATAACAGATCCTGACCAATATTCAACTCATATACTTTCTAACAGCCCCTACTTGGTGAACAAGGTAATAATGAGTCCTGACTGACATTAAACACTTACACCTTCTAACAGCGCCTGTTTGCTGAACAAAGTAATGAGTCCCGGCCGACGTTCCACTCTTACACCTTCTATCAGCCCCAAAACTCTTCACATCATCACCACTTGCTGAATAATGTTATAACGAGTCCCAGTCTTGAGGCAATCCCTCTGGAAAACAAGTTTGTACCATCAATCCATCAGGACCCTACACACCCGAAAATCCCTCGCTTCCACTACTCACTCCAGTCACAATTCCAAAGAAAAAAAACAACTGTACCCAATGTATACACAAACCCTTGAATGCTTCTAGGCATAGGTCCCACCAACTCAATGTAAACCCTTTCCCATGGAAACTTAGCAACATCAGCACAGTACTTCCCAACAGCAGTGCAATTGCGGGCCTTTGAACATTGGCAATTCTGAAATACTCGAACCCACCCCTCAATGTCTTATTTCATACTTGGCCAAACAAATAACTCCCAAATCCTCTGAACTGTTTGATCACGTCCCATGTGTCCACCCATCATGGTCTCATGGTAGTAGCTGAACAACATTGACCTTAACTCTGCTGGAACAAAAACCACATATTTTCCCTTTCTTGTCCTCTTCTCCAATAACCCCTGGAAGATACTGTACTTACTATTTCCACTCCCTACCTCACCCCGAATACACTGGCTCTCCGGGTCGGCCTTTTGATATTCTGTTAAATTCAGCCCCCCAATGCCTCGACATTTCTGGCCCAACTACAACCCCAAACTCTCACTTCAAAACACATCACCAAAAAAAAGAAGAAGGTTCAGAAATTTGTTGCTAGTTAAGGCAGCTTGTGCTAGGCTCAAAAGTTGCGTGTAGTTTGGAAAAAGGGTTCACAAACAATACCAGCATTCAGAACACCGCCAAAACCATTTGTTTTCACAAATTATTTACTTTGGTATTCATAATATTCGCACAAGATATTTTCGCAATGATATTTAGTCCTCAGAATCATGAGTACAGTATTCTTTCACAAACTTTTTTCCAAGCAACTACAAAAGTTTATTTTGACAACTTAAAATCAATTAACAATCATTGGCCAAATCAAAAATGATGGCCATGCCCTAACTTCAATTAATTTCCAATATGCAACAAACACTTACAATGAACTCAGCAACAACATGCCTAAAAGTATTTAAAAACACATTTTAAATGAGTGTTACAAAATCCTCACGCGATAAAAAACTCACTCTCCCTGGGAGAATACATTGAACTTGTTTTAAGAAACGCAACAAAAATACCATACATTAAAACTGGTTATTTTTCCAGTAACATTACAATAATATTATCCTCTTTCTGACCAAATTTCACCTTTGTTTTCTTTGTTATCGTATTTATTACAACTCTCGAAACACCACAAAGCTCCGAGGTAATAGTATATGGTCTGGGGGAGATATACCATAAACTTCTATTTTTCCCAAATCGAGAATAAACTGGCCGCCATATTTGAACCTTGGCCATACCTCATCCCACCCCAACACTCACACCAACAACAATCTTTCTGACACCACTACTCAGACCCAGGACCCAGGGATACTCTCCTAAGCACCCATCATTTTGGTGGTGCCCAGTCCTGGACATCCATTCTCAACCCCACACAATCGAGGGAGGGTGTGGATATTCTTCACGTCTGCGTACCTGAATGCAGACTTTAATTAAAATATAAAATGCTCCACTTCGATCGACCTGTCAAGCTTGGGGCACTGGCTCCTGTTCCTAAGTTCCCCTCGCGAAGCAAGCAGACAACATTAATCACTTTAACAGAATCGCTGGGCACAAATCTTACTTTCACGAAGTCGCCGTACAGGATAGCAGAAAACACTACTGCCTAAGTTCTGCTCTCGGGTTGCATCATTCCCGGCAAAAACTTCATTTCCCTGTGTGAAAACGACCAATTTTCAGCTGTTCTCCAGAATCAGACCAAGTTTTGCATTTACCTGCATAAACGCATTCGCTCACGTTCAAAGTCCGCTCACACTGTCACTGGATTTATGCTTAAACAAAACGTCCCTATTTCCAGGCCACACCCTGCTTCCAACCCTCACTTGAATTTGCTTTGTCCATACAACCCTTTTAGATCGCAAAACTTCTAAGTACGGTTCCTTCCACAAAATTTCACAATAGTCCCTGGCCAAGCAAATAAATTTCAAGTCCATGCGGCACACTAAAGTCGTTTCTAAAGTCCCACCGATTCATCTTCCTTAAGTACTTTCCTGCAAATAAGCTGGATTACTAATTCTCATCATACTACCAAGTGTAATTTTTATAAGTCTGCAAATCATTTCTGGGCAGAATTTTCATAAGTGCCAAAAATGCTATAAGTACACTCGCACTTTGCCCCGAATATTTCTAAGCCCGGGGGTAATATTCCTAATAAATAAATAAATTATTTTAAAAACAATAAACTTAACAACTTCACAACATGTTAAAAAGTATGATTACAGAAAATAAAAATGGTAAAAACACAACACCAATATGATGTTATTGTCTTGTACACAATGTGTGTAATCAATACATGTTGGGAGCTACAGTGGCTGAGAGTAAGTGTATGACAAGCAGACATCACCAAAACTGTATATATCAATACTAGAACACCACTAACTATTATTCAGTTATTTTCCGTTCTTGCCTGCGACAATAATGCACTCACATTATCTCATTTTTCTCACTGTGTGTCCACTTATATTTTCATATTCCACGCAAAGATTGTAATATAAATAGTATTAGTATTTTAAGTATCTAGCTTAAAATAACATTGCTGAGCAGAAGAAAAGTTTATTTGTTATTTGTAAATTGCCAGCCGTTAACATTTCGTGTAATATGAAAACATTTGTCAACGAAGGCACGTTCTACCTTCGTGAGATAATTTTGCAATGGAATTCGCAAGGACATCACATCACTTTGGCGACGCTACTGAAGAGTGAGAGACACCGGGATTGAGTTCTATGGTGGAAGGACCAAACTTTACCACCTCCTGAAGAACATGGGTTTCGAGTGGACGACTGTGAATGGGCGACGGGCCATGCTCGAGTAGGAATACATCGTCATCCAACATGCTATTATTTTGAGGAAGTACATGGACGGAAAAGCGAATTGGGCAAACTTCATATTCATTGATGAAACGTGGATTTTTACAAAAGGTTTGCTGTGACTTACATATTTAAATATTATAATGTTGTATGTGTACCGACAACAATAAATCACAGCATTGTTTTATTTACGAACTGTTAAGAAGAGCTGGCAGTACTAAACAGTCCACTCAGTAAAGAGACACTTTTTGTTTCAGGGCAGAAGAAGTGTGACTACCACGGCGAAATGAATGGGGAAAGATTCCAGAAGTGGATGAAACCGCTCTTGGAGAGCCTGCCGGAGCCCAGCATTATCGTCACGGGCAACGAATCGTATCACAGCACCCAGATATGTGGTTCAGCACAAATGTAAGATTCTTTTTACCATAGTTGCATTTAAAAATGCAAACTATTTGTTCAGCATGACATGCTCAACAAAATTATTGCAAATTGAATTATTTTCCGAATTATTTATTTTATATACTTTCAGCTTGAAAAATTTCCCAACAGAAGCTGGAGGAAAGACTACATCGCCGCGTGGCTGAAGCAGCACAACATTCCATTTGTTGCGCATGCAGTGAAAGGTGAATTGCTGGGTGTTGCAAAAGCGATTTTGCCTCCATTGCGGTATGTTTTTCTTCACGCCCATACATTACATTATGTATAGTAAAGTTTCCATTAGGTTGCTTCTAACTATAATAAAATTCATTAATAGATCTTTTATGACATTGTATCACGTGTTAAAAAAATATTTCAGTTATGTGATTGATGACATGGCTCATCAGCACGGGCATGAGGTACTGCTGCTTCCTCCATACCATTGTCATTACAATGCAATTGAACTTGACTGGACCCAGTGCAAGCAGCGCTACGTGGGCCGGGCCAGAAAGTTTGATGATGTAGCTGTTAGGGCAATGTGGAGTGAAGATCACAAATTAGTACCCCAGAGAGGTATACCTGTGTGTCATGTGTGTTCAGTGTCATCCTCTTCTGTGCCTGTAGGTTCTGTGTAGTGGTCCTTACCATGTTATTTCCCTGCAGTACTTTGAAACATCCAATGTATTTGTGTGTCGTAGCTGTACTTCAAGATTTTGGTATATAATGACTAGTTAACAGTGTAAATTGTGTGTCCTTATGTGCATGTTCTTTTATTTGTATTTATTGTGTGTTATGTTACATTTCTCTGTGTGTAAATTGCTTCAGAATACTTACGTATTAAGTAGTGGTTTGCAATTTCTGCATATCAGACATTCTTCAAGCTGTGGTCTGACTTTGTACGATAGATTTGTGTTTTTACCATGTTTCTTGTCTATACTTAGAGTTATTTTTTAATAATTTAAATTTTTTATTCCATATTAATTCTTCTTATATATATCTTAATAATTCACTCTTAGACTTACTTGCATGTCTCTAAATAAAATGCCACAAATTCTGAAAAACTTCAATGCTTCTTAGCACATATGCATGGTCTGGTTGTTTATTTTTAATGATTTGCATTATTGCTTAGAGTTTTTTTAAAGCCTGAAAATATGAATGTTTCTGGTGCCACATGTTAAACACACAGCTTTCAAGTGTACCTTGCACAAACTTTCCTTCAGATGGGCAAAGTGTGTCGACCACATGGAGAAGCTGATTGCAGAGGACTGGGAGAAGGAAGTGCACAAAGCCGCTGAAGTACCTCCATTCATCATCTCCTTGGATCCGGATTTGGACACCACTGACGAAGATGATCCTGGCAGTGGCTATGAAGTATTGACTGACAGAGGTATCAGGCTGTTCTACTGCACGGTAGGTGCTGGATGGTCAGTGGTGGTAAGGTTTGTATGACTAGGTAAAGGTATTTGCATTTTGCAGCTGCTTGTTTGTAGTATACACAAATCTGTTATGGGTGGGTAGTATTTGTTATTGGAGTCTACATGTGTTTATGTATTTGTCATATTGTTTGTTAAGATATGTTATTTGGTTTTTAGTGTCTAGTATAAAAAAAATATTAGTGATTTTTTTTACATAATATATACAGTTTTTTGCAAAATTTGTTCTAAGCGTTCAAACACGTGTTGCATGGTACGATAAGGTCATGTATATTGAGTTACTTGTTAACATAAATCTAATTGTAACATGTTAACATGTTTGGAATCTTGTTAATACAAGTGTCATGATAGTTTACATCTTAGAAATTAAATTGTATATATTTTATGTAATTTTGTTGTGTGTTGGTCATACAATAGATAAAAGTAACTTGCCTGTAAGTATTACTTTTATAATTTGTCCTTTACATTATCATTTTGCTGTCATTTGTGGATATGTATTGGTTTTACATTAATAATAAGACATTTCTTTCAGCTTTGTGTGTGCATGCATGGACCATTTTTGTAAGCATAGTATTTTTCTTTAAATACTTTTCTCATTTAAGTTCTCAGTTTTGCTGCAGTCATAGCAATGAAGGACCACACCAATGATGAGAGTCCATCCACTTTCCCTGTAAAATTTGTTACTTGGGGTCTGTGTGGATTTGACAAAAAGGTAATGTCGCACCCATTTGGGCCACAAGAGACACCGGAAATGTGGCCGTCACCGGATCGGCATTTCACTTAGTAATAAATAATGTACATTATATTTAGAATTATTTTGTACAAATGAAGGTGGTGCCAGTTACAAGCCTGGTATACCCTTCTGTTACCACTTCAATTCACAGTATAAATGTTCAGTTCTTTATTGGAAAGATTCAGAAGGGTACGAACAAAGAGTAACAGTGTCAAAAAAATATATGTACATATACACAAATGCATTTTTTGATATGTTTATATTTTTAGTGTAAATTATTTTTATTTTACATATACGTAATAGACCTATGTTGAGCTATAATCATCTCCATTTATAAAGGTGTATATAAAACTATCCTTAAAATGTACAGGTACATATAATATATTTTACTTTTTATATATTACATACTTTTATATACTGCCATGTTAGAGCCATCATGTTAAGTATGTTAGCACCATCTAATTCTGTGTAGTAGTGTACACTTTGCTCGGCTCAGATCCCTCGTCTTTCCTTGCCTCCCTGCATTCCCCTTTCCCCTTCGTGCATCATTATTTTTTTATTTGTCATTGTTTTTTATTTAAGGCCTTGCACAATCTTGCTATGTCTACTTTAAACGCTTCAGACGTCTGCTATGTTACGCCACTACCTTATACCTGCAGGATATATGTTTTTTGCTGGTGGCTTAGTTGCACTTAACTTCAGTCAGCTGAAGCCAAACACAGCTACCATGTTTTGGAGCTTATGTTTTACTAGTCATGCTACAGAGCGATGGGGCACTTAGAAAACTGTGATTCGTGGGAAACGTTAAGTTTGCTGTACAATTTTTTTATGTTTGGTCATTTGTGTGACAAGTGGTGTTGCACCTTGGGTGTGCAGTAGTGCTAGATTATTTCAAAATCTGGATATGGCTGCCTTTCCAAATTATTTTTCAGCTTAACTAATGTGTGTACTTTTTAAACGTGTCGTGTTGGTCCTTGTTCACCACACAAGTATATTAATATTTAGTTTTTTACGGTTTCCATGACTTCATTGCTAAGGGGTTCGTTTTTCAATTGTTTGTTGTGTAAAGTTTTTGTCTATCAGAACTTTGACACTACCCAAACAATATTATATGTGTTACATATTTTATATATATATATATATATATATATATATATATATATATATATATATGCACATATATATATAATATACATGTTACATTTAGCAGTCCTATAATGTAAGCATTAAGTTTATTAACATATGGCAATCACTTGGCATTCACATGTCAATGGCTGGTGCCCAAATTACCAGTAAGTATTTGTGTCATCGTTCATCTTGTCTCTCACCCGACGGCATCAGGGTGCATTAGCCACGCATGGCCACGTGTGTCATGCATGGTTCATTGTGCTGTTCATGCAGGAACGGGTCCTGTGATTCAAATGACCTGCTCGCCAAGAGAGATCTAGTGTGTCTGTGATTAAATAGGACAAGTGTTGTGATTCCCTGAAAGCAGAGCCTAAAATTAATACGGGGTATTCTTATCTACCATTTTCTCCCCCTCAGTGCTCCGTAATTAATGAAAGAGTGCCCAACCACGTGGTCAACGTAGTGAAAGCGAACTACATTTGGAGACACTCAAAAATTCAATGTATAAATTTTGAGAGATGATGCTATGTTTAGGTATGTTGTTTCTAAAAGGCATATTTCTGTTTTCAGTTTTCTTTTAACATCAAAAGCAAATTGATCTTGGTAGTTCTGGCAGCTGGCATGCCAAGCGCCCAAACTTAAATTCCTTGAGCTTTCACTAAATTAATCTATTAATTAACTTAAGTATTTTTGAAGGGTCTTTTGTATGTAAAATGTCTTGTGTAAATTTTGTATGATTTTACTTTTTTTTTTTTCGCAAACCAGTTCAAGCTTTTCCGAGTGATATTAATTTTCCTCGATACGCATAGCAACAAAGACACTGAACAATCAAAAGAAATAATGTGTCGGAATTAACACCTTAATTCCTCCAAGTGTTTCGCTATTTTCTATTCAGTTTTACATGTACTTGTTTGCAAGATATGTGTAAAGACTATTTCCCTCACGGAGCTGTCAGGAGATCTCCGCTTGGTGATGAGATCTCGATGCCAACCTACTCAGTCTAGTTTGGCGGGCCTAGGAGAGTGCACATGTTCCGCGTTGTGGGGGGAACATCATTGCCTTTGTCTGATCATTAATAACAATAGTAAGTGACTTTTATAATGGAACATTTAATTAATTTACTTTTTCCTCTGCACTGCCTTCTCATCTCTGTAGACTCGCAGCCCTGGAGATTTTATCTCCTTAAACTGTTCAATTGTTAACAAGTACTTTTTGTAGTGTCTGCCAATGGGGGACCTTGTACCCCATGCCCGCTTCATTTGAGGGATTTCGTGTAGTTGATTGTCTGTATTTATCTCTTCCTATCACTATACGTAATTACAGTGTCCCTCGCCTTAATTAATTTTAACGCTAATTTTCCTTGGGTCCTGGTCCACTCCAGAGTGTTAAGTCCACGTGCTCACTTATGCAATGTAAGGCATCAATAACTTTTTATGTACTTTATCCAAAAACGTGAGCTGCGAGAGGGATACACCACGTGGCTATCGTCCAACTACTGCCCTAAAAGCCAGCGTCCTTGTGCATATCCGTGCTACAGATGAGCTGGCCCCCTACCGGAACTTTAAACTTTTCTGTGATAAATAGTCATGCATCTAGGTTTCTCTCAAACCAGGCATCCCTCGCCTCTCGAAAGCTGCCAAGCTACGTTAACTTTTTAGTTTCAACCATTTTTAAAATTATTATATAGGTAGGTTATTTATACATTCACAGACTTGTCCATCATCGGTATCGCTTGCGATCCCGATAATAATCATAATAATAATAAAATAAGCAAGGCTGAAAAACTAAAAATTTGCAGTTAATCACTGGTGGCCCCTTCTACACTTCAAGCAGCAACCTGACAAACAGTGATGCAAAATCGTAGGTGAGCCTAAAAAGTGTGTTGTTATTGTAGATCAGCACATTTGACGCATGTTTGTAAGTTTCACAGGAAAACGTAAATTTCTAACACCATGTAATGTAGTTCAAGCACCAGGTATAGGGGAACACTAAGGTGACCGGGCACCTTGCCTGGGTAGGCAACATGCCTAACTCTGTGCAGAGCTCCAGAAGTTAACATTATATTAAATAAAAACCACCCAATGTCTGAGTGAGATCTGATTACGAACAGCATTTAAGAAACATTATGCATTTGTATACATTTTTCAGTTCCTCCGTTTATCTTTAAAGCATGTTTTGTAATAGTAATAATTGTTCAAATGGGTGTTTCAATGGTAATTTTTAGGTATGAACATTCTAGTACAAAACATTAAAAAAGGAAAAGGGATGTGTATAAAACATTGTTTTTATTATTCCGTCATACAATGGAAGGGTATATGCTGAAAGTATCATAGAAACACATTATCGATGGCGAGACTGCACGCCAGTTCAGTGCTTTGTGTGTAAAGGTGATGAGAATGTTGATACGCGTGTCTTGGTCGCCCCTAGCGCTCTTATGTTTTTAGGCCTCAAATGTGCAAAATTCCTTCAACCAGGTGGGAGACATAAGGAACTGTGCTCTTGAGCAAAAATGCTGCAGCTCCACCAGCGCAGCAACAAACCACCACGCTCATATAAACGCAGTGCTTCCCGCAGATGACATCACATTATTGTGTAGGAGACAACCGGTGGCAGTCCTTGGCAGCCTGCAGGTGGGGGCGATACTTGCCCATGAGCAGACATGCCATGCAGGTTGCATACTGGCTTGCTAATGTATTGGTGCGCACTACCGTACATACAAACAAGGTAAGTTAAATAAAATATTTTTTAAAAACCAACAGATATAGTTTATAATGCTTTATTTGTAATACAGTAAAAATTTTTTGTCTTGTCTGTTGTCCTAATAAACCATGTATGGGAAAAAAAAGAAAAACTTTATCTGGATACGAACTTGTATTTATTCTATTTGCTCACAGCAGTGTCAAAGAAAAAAAGCGAGTTTTTAATTTCTACTTTCCACAGTATAGTCCAGTGTTTTTATTGTAATGTGGTCTCACAAAGAGGTGGTTCTCTGGAATCTAACGGCAGGCATGCATGGGTAAACCTTGCAACCTTGTTGGAAGAGGCAGCAGTTATGTGTTAGTGAGTGGTGTCTATTTTTAAATATTTCCCGTTTCTGAGTCCAACAATATTGGCGAAATGAAAATTGCTATGGTTGGTGACCAAAATTAATGTAACAAACTTTGTTTTTTGCCTATTTCGATAACATTTTTTAGTTTTTAAGAAAATTCTTTAAGTTCCCATAAAAAGGTCCACACTTCAAAGGAATTATTATTACTGGGGATGTTTTGTCAATGGAATTAATGTCATAAGCAGAAATCTAACAGTGCACATAATAAAAACTCATTTAATTCATTTAATTTTTGTAGAGAATATGTTCTTATTTACTACATAATTTTTGGCCAAATATTTGTATCTCTAGGTGTACTTTGTCAACTGGCTGTGTTGTTTTCTGATGGGTAATTGAATTTAAGTTAACTTGCCCATTTTTGTGGTGGTTTTCTTTTTCATGCAAAATGATATAAATAAATGTATTACACCAGTGACATCAAATTTCAAAAACACTTAATACTCCTATTACAATAAACACATTTACAAATTTAATAAAAAATACACTCAAAGAATTAAACATGATCCTTACTACAGAATATGGATATGCAGAATTACACTTCCAGCATTCCTGTTCAAACATTTAACAACTGATCCATGTACTACATATTTTCACTATCTGTTCATCAGAAGTACAAAAGATAACCAAATTTCAAAATAACTGCAAATTTTCTAGTTTTAAAGGCTTTTAAACCAAACATTTGAATTTGTTTAGGTAAAATCATAACATTACAAATATTGCAATGCACAAATTACAATACTGGTACAGTTATTCCTGAAACTACCTGAACATGCCCAATGAAACCAAAATTCTCTATTTCTCTCACTATCAGATGTCTCTTCACTCTAACTGCTTCTCTATTACATAATAAATTTGTGAAAGGTATTATTTTTGCAGTATTGTTTTCATTAAAGCTGTTAAGAACAATATCTTTAGTAGAATTTTAGTACATTTTACAGTTTTGTGACACACTATTAACAATTATGTGATTAGAACACCAAATCATTTGAAAAAAAAAAAAAAAAAAAAAAAAAAAATTTGTACCTTTTTGTAACGGTAAAAATTTCTACTTAAAAGTTTGGTTTCATGTAGTGTGTTTATTACAGTCACATTAAGTGGCATGTTGCAATTTCTTTGAAACCTGACACTTTGCTAACTTGCAATAATGGTTTAACTTCTGGCTATTTTGTCTTTGAAGTTTATCTCAGAAGTTAACATTGAAATACAGTAAACTTCTGATTTACCAGGGGTGGCTTAATCAGGTTGCGGTATAACCACGGAGCCAGCAAATCAAAGTCGGATATTAAACACCGGCCACCAATCATTCACCACTGCTATTAATAACCCGTGTGTATGCTGTTATTTACCATGCTGCAGTTGAGTGATGTAGTTACTGGTCTATTTTAATGTTATAAGTGTTCAGGTACAACATAAATATTATTTGCAGCAAAAATAATTCCATCGCAAACAATGTGTGGTTTTAATAAATAAATATATAACATTTATGTTCGCTTTGTTGCTGAAGTGGGTGAGAAGCCACGAAAAAATACAAAATGGCGAGACGGCCTCAGAACGGCTTGGTGATTGCAGACTGAATCCAAATTATTAACAAGCAGAATCACTTCACATGGAAATATGTTTCGTTAAAATATTTATAGAGCTAGTGGAAAAGTTAAAACTCCGAGCATTCGTAAGCATATTTGCATTTCACAAGTTTTTATTTAACTTCACTTATATGTATGTGGGTGGGTGTGTTTAGTGCAAATCTTGCAAGTTGATTTTAAACCACTTCCCGTTATCCAATTGAGCTTGCTGCAGCAATGTTGCCAGACCTCCCTATCTTTGACTGCCACCCTTGTGTGGGTGGTACAAGCCTGCCTCAGGCAGGGTGGCTGTGTGCATCCGATCAGCTGTGCTCACGTGCACATACACAGTCAAGTTGCATCGTTATCTAGTGTATTAATGCTGGTTTTTCATATTACGTAATTAAGGCATTTTACATAAATGTTTAAGTATGTTGGCAAAAGTTTATGAGAAACTTTGATGTCTTGGAAATGCTGATTTAAATAAATTTCTCTCCTCATATAGTAAACGTATCGAGTTTGGCCTCGGTGGAATTGTCTCGATGAGTACTTTGGTTGCAGATGGTGACCACGGTCTGATGATATTCTTTACTATTTAATTCGACAAATTTAGCAATGCACATTAACAGACATAAAGCTTGTCGCAATATGTGCATTGCTACATAATAAAATATAAAAAAATAGGCAAAACAAAAAGTGAAAAATAAAATTACTGTAAAAAACTTTTAAACCAAGCTTTTATTTATAAATGCACTAAAAAGAGAAAAATAAAGTAGTTACACAATTTGTAGAACTTGTAAGATGCAATTGACCAGCTGTAATAAACTTTTACTACAAATTAATATGCTTGTATCAATTTATATTTAGTATGTAAAAGCTTGGTGGAATATAGAACATATACCTCATTTACGTAAGCATAGTGAGCACATATCTTGCGTAAGGCTCTTGACTATTCGTGCCAAGCTTTTATATACTAAATATAAATTGATACAAACAAATTAATTTGTAGTAAAGTTTATTACGGCCGACCACATGTTACAAGTTCTACAAATTGTGCAACTACTATAATTATTTTTCTCTTTTTAGTGCATTTATAAATAAAAGCTTGGTTTTAAAAGATATTTAGTTATTTTTTACATATGAAAAACAAGTTATTTCATGTAGGGTGTGGTTTCCAAAGCAAGCCCCACTCACTTGCCGAGAGATGGCATCACAGTAGCCTCCTATTTTGCTGCTGTGCCACAAAAGTATATGAATCACGTCTCGTGTGTGCTCAAAACCACTCTGGTTTGAAATATATAATGTCAAATAAATGTAGAAATACTTGACAAATACTCTGCAATATATGTATGGCATATTCAAATAATATGAAGCATACACATGGCAAAGTTCACAGCAAGCACTAGCTACGACCTGCGAAGAAGAGACAAAGAATGCTAAACTATTGCATCACATATGGTGTTCCATTTCGTTTTAACACCTTCACATTATTCTAGCACAAAGTTTAATATGGTACACTAATAACACCTGTTTTGAAACCGTACAAAATAAAATACTGATGTGTGTCGCTATCTGAGCTTTTATGTAGCGCACTCTACTTGCAACTGCGTCCCATCTTGGAATGCATTAATCCTTATGGGCCAGTCCAAAACCACTGATGATGAAGAAACGGAGACAGGACACGTGTCTACATGAGAACCTTTGGAATAGTCCCCATATAAAGACTTGAACACGTGATCCTAATCAGCCGTCAACAGCGTCACTCCTCTGCTACAGTTTGAATTACCAGCTACTCTAGAAAGACAGTGGTATTTCACAATTCTGCCACTGGAGAGCAAAGTGCCACTTGCTGGAGCATTCTCAGTCTCCAAGATGTGCGGGCTGGTCAGATCACATTATCATCTCGCAGCCTCATGGTGACCGCCGCAGAGATAAGAACCTAGTCACCCATGCATGACGTCACAAGAACCACCCCCAAGAGGGCGGAGCTTGCTTCCCCTTCAACCTTCTGAGCGCCACCACGCTGGGAGAATCACTATAAAAGGACTTCCAGAACATGGCATCAAGGCAGTCTGCTGCACCTCCACTGCTATAATTGGCCACTGGAAGGTGTCAGCTCATACAGGATAAGCACTAGCCTCTGTCTCCCGCTGTAACAACCAAGAGGCGATCTGAAGGGGGCCACTAGTTGCTAGAACCCTTTGTGCCATGTCTGTAACTTCAAGACTCCTGAGGGTCCTCGACTTCAACATCCACCGGCAACTATGGAAAACCCGCCAGCAGTCTCCCACCTCTTTGGCAATCTCCAGCTCCAGAGGCCTCCCAGATGCCAACACCATCAATCCCTATCCTGCCTTAGTTACCTTCCTTTAACTCCCGCTATTGATGGCGTTCCTTCTGATATTTCTATAGCCACCACATTTCTTCAGCACCCTTCTAGTTGTGCTTCTCTTAGGTTCCTTCACAAAATGTCCCTAATAAATTTTAAATTAACTAAATAATTAACTATGGCTACAACCAACCACGTAATATTCCAAGCATTTAATTATTATTAATTTGATTCAGGGTGCCTTTTCCTGATTTAGATTCACCCCTTTTTCTTTTATATGCATTTAAAGATATTTCTAGGAGAGTGCGACGCCATTACTTTAGAAGCTTTTTTTAAAAGCTCATACCATTGAAGTAAATATTTTATTTCTTGTAAATAGGGGTTACCTAATTTCATAAAGCCGATAAGGCATTGTCATATTATAATATTTTACTCTATTCAGGCCCATCTGGACAGTAATAATTCTTGCTTAAAGGAATAGCTGGTGCCTTACGTAAGAAAGCTACCAATTCAGACAAATACTTTTCACGTGTAGGATTCAGAGATCAGAGTTCATCTTTACTCTGCTTCACCGCTGTAAAAGGCTGCAGGAAAGAAGAGAGGAGTACACTGACCACTGGACCCAAAGTGAAACTTCACCTGTCACTACTACCCCGCAAGTCTCGCTTACATACCGTACCTTCCACCCACCGCCGTAAAAAACCTGGTAGGAATATCGGAGTGTGGGATCTTGTGGGACATAAAGTGCACAGTACTACACAGCAGAGGAATGTAATACATAAGTTATCTCCAAGTGTTGTTTGTTACATTCCAATACCACATATCCGCAAAGGTGGTATTAAATACAGACCTAAAATCGATGTGCGAAACTTGGTAAAAGAAATTTTGGATTTAGTTGAGAAATAAGTAGACAATCTGCCTTCATTACTTAAACCACCAACTCAGGCATCTCGTGAACCTCACATAATACACTGGTTAATTACACAGTACCAAGATTCATTGTTAGGATTCAATCCAATTCTCGTTGCATATCCTCTCTTTCTCATACCCTCCTTCAGCTCGGACTATTACCTGGGCATGACTTAACCGAAGCCAGCGTTAGCCGCTGTTCAGCCGCCACCAGTCTCCATCAGTTAGAGCTCCACACCCAGGGATATCTACAGTAAGGCATCACACTAGTATAGTTTTAACCACACATAATTTTGTCCCCGTACGGAAACCTACATGTCCACGTACGTACACAGGGAAAACACCCCAGCATGATGCTCTCCAGTAATCACGATGCTGACATCACGTTGGTGGATGTGCACTTCTTCCTTTGCCAAACAAACCACTTGCTAATCTGCCGTATATTACCAACTAGCATTGACGCTTAAAGCTAGGGATTCGACTCCCCAAGCAGACATCAACAACCCTTCTATACCGCAGCCCCAACGTGGCCAACACCACGCCCAGCTGGCACTTTAACAAACATATCTAGTGAATAACGGGCTTGTGACTCAGCTCCATCCTTAGTTAGTTTTCTCCAATGTCTGTAGTGTAAATGTAGGCTTTCAAATTAGCCAAAGTGAAATTTTCTTGAAATCATTCACGCATCAACTGATACAGGATTTTGTGGATGTGATGGTGTTAATATCATTCATGAAATTGCCATACACTGGCTGTCAAAAATTGAATTCTTTTACGACTATATTATTTGTTTACATAACTTACCTGTACAGTATGTAGGCCTTAAGTAAACATTTTTCCACTCATTGCTCTAACCATGAATATCGGTTATCCATAAACCCTAAGCCAGTCATTACTTTAGAAAATCGGGAGTTTACTGTACAAGCAAACTTCATCACAAATTTACAAAAAAATTTGTTCAATGGATTATATTAACATACACAATTATTTAGAGCTGTATCACAACATTAATTTTTTCAATTTTGGGGATTCATATGAAATAAAACAAACACAAAATATAACATTCACATGTAACACTTTAATCATTTTTTAAAAAGTTTATTTTCCACCATTTTAATTCTTGTTCAGACTATTATTTCCTATCACAATGAAAAAGGATATAATATACGTACTAAAATACACAGAAAATATTTTAGTCTTTTGAGCACCCTTAACAATATTTGGAAAGATATTTTACATTTATAAAAGTTCCACAGTTCTCTTTAATGATTTCAAGCTACAATTTTCTCTATTTTACTATAAATGTTGTTATTCGTATAAAGTAAAGCCCTATTTTACACTTTTCAAGGGACGATACAAATGGCGTATATTGCAGGAAAGTGCAAGAAAGGGAAAAATGTAACACTGAAATAACTGCACATTGTATAATTATTTACACATGAGAAAATGTGTATAAATATATTTAGGAAAAAAGCCTAAATATATTGTAAAAAATCCAGAGGACATTTTAATAAAATAACAAATTTTTTTGAAAATATATTTCTATGCCTTATTAAAATATGGCACTGTATTTAAATATTGCTAAAAAGTTATTTTCTGTAATTTTAGTCAGTGTGGATGATTAAGAATATTATTTAACTGTCCTGATAATTTTTATTTTATTTTGATTAATGCAGTGAATAATACCTTTACTTCAAATCTGAGGAATTTTAAATGTAACTACTAAATAAGATCTGTTTGTCTATATTTATTATGACACAACTTGCATTCAGTAAATTTATACAATTTTGAATTTTTTTAATTAATTAAATCTCACATAAGGAGTTATTTATAAATTATATTTCTTCTATTTATCACAATTTTTAAAGTTTTTATTAACATGTGTCACTAGTTTGGTTTCTATTCACTTCTTTCTGTGATTCTAAAGTTACTTTTACAGTTATGTTAGTCACCAGCCAAGTCAAGCTTTGTGTAGATATTTATCTTCCGCCACTCCGCATGTTAGCTGCAGCATAGCAATGGCTGCTGTAACTTGAGTTGCACCCATGTTACTGTAGGTGTACATGCCTGCAGTTTTTCAAGTGGCACCATACAACCACCGCATGATTTTGACAAAAATGTGCCTCTGTTCATGTGATAAGATGACCCTTCCTCTTTGGGTCTGGACATCATCTATCCAAGCTGGACTGTATATGCTACCTATCATCCATATTGAACTGCAATTTAATTGTATTTTGTTTTATGTTCCTACATGTTCCATATAGGGATATTCCAGCACTTCTGGCCTGGCATCAAGTCAACATGATATGTTCTCATGGTGCTTTGGCTGGAGTAGTGATTTTCGGCACTTAGCCCCACAAGATGTTTGAACTTCTTTTATGTGGTTAACATGTAGTGAGTAAAAGATCAGATGTGCAATTTGAGTAGGAATTTGGAAATATTGGGTGATGCAGAATACTTGAGTTGCAACATTAATCTGTTTCTGTCAGGTGGGTGCCGTTTACAAATAACATTTCTCTCCTTTCTTTTTCAAAATTTGATTTCCATTACATATTTTATGCTCCTCTGCTGTATTAGGGTCAATGTAACTGTTATAACTGGTCTTTGAATTAGTTGCAAGTTTTCAAAGTTTGTAGCAAATGCTGATATAGGTCCCATTTTACCTTGGATGCATGCTCGGTATTCCTGTTGTTGGTGTTGTACCTATCTCTCAACTGCAGGGGGAACAGTATGGCATAGTTCTGTCGAAGGCATGTTTCTACCTCCCAATTATGCTGTCTGTTATTTGGACTTGTACATTTTCATTTGTTAAATGTCATTCAGGTTTGTAACAATTTATTTCGAAAAAATACATAAAAAAGTGTTAGTAATTAACAGCTATGAGTTTTGCTATCAGTGCTCTATAAATAATTCCCCTTTTGTTTCTTATGTTACTGATGAGACCAGAATGTGTTCTATCATTCCCTTTTGTGCACTTGTACGGAAAAAGTGTGTGTTTAATTTAATGCATTATTGCTTCCAGTTTCTTGTTTGTTTACATAGTTCTATTGGCTTTCAGTTGTTTTTTTTTTGTGCCACTTTTTTGTGTTCTTTTTTGTGGATGTCTTAATATAATGTTTGTTGCTAAGAACTCTATGCTGAATTTAATAAATAGAAATTATTATTTTACAATAATTTTTTGTTGTACATGGAGCACACTTCCTTGGGAACTAAAAAAAAGATTTAAATCACTTATTAGATCAATTACTTAACTTGAACCATGAGAAAGATACATAATTTGATACTAGTAGAAGTATACATTTTGGATACAAACACCATAGATAAATGTAACACAAATTCCACATACAAGTACATGAACACAAGAATACAATGAGCCTTACTTACATTGGTTGTGCCAATTTCATAGATTGCTTACAACATGTAACAATTACAGTCAAAGACAGCAGGCTTCATTACCTTCAGAAATTTGTCGAAATTTTTCACCCATTTTTGTAATTGTCGTTTGTATTTTGTTGAAACTGGACTGAAGAGAGACATGCAACAGAGCTGTATTTTACACAATACATATTAGTATTTAGTATTTTGAAATAAAAATTAGGATTCAGGATGTGATTTAATTTATTTTCTCATGTTCTGTCAATGTGAACCATTACAAAAATAAAACTGATGTAAAACTTAGGAAAATGTGAGAAACAAGAACTTGAAATTTGGGGTTCTATTGTATATATGATGGCACTGAAAACTATATACAGGTCAGTGATGCAGTGCACGTATGTAGCAAGGAGGTAGGATCAAAGGGACTTCTGACTACACTCATTTGCAAAATAATTGCTTACCATGAACTTATTGCACAAGTACAATGAAAGTCATTACACAGTAATAACGTAGACTGACATGTGTCTCATTTGTGTTTAATGTGGTTTGCTTGTGTATGCCTCTCCATACCTGACAGTATTGCCACCCTGCTCCAAGCCACAGGTGGTCCAGTACCATAATAAGTGCATCCTGCAAGTGGTGGTACCCTGCAATACTTGCTTCATGTGGTAAAATATTTAGATGTTTTTACAAATATCCTGTGCCTGTACCCACTTGCATGCCCCTGCAATGGCATTTTCAAAGTGGACTTTTTTTTTGCAAATGAGTGTACACTGTATTGCTCTCAACTTTGGAACACTCAGCTGGCACACGAGGTGTGTCTCAGCACTCAAATTTGTTATACTAAATTAAATATGAAAGTTACTTTATCATCTCAAGGTTTGTCCCCAAGATACTATTCACTACTCTTCTTTTGTAAACGTGTACAGATAATAGCTGCCTGCTTTTCTGTTAAATGAAAACTTTAGATAGCCCCAGACAATATTCTCCCATTGTTATTTTTAAATATTAACAGAGCACTGGACCTCATGATTACAATCAGTGTGAAACTGACAGAATATAAAATATTTTCAATTAACGAACATTATACTAATGCTATAGAAAATTATCCTATCATAATCGCCAATAACACGTAATTTGACTAAAAAATAATATATTTCTATGTATACTTTCCAGCCTTTATGTTAAGCATATCAGCAAATTTTTTGACAGTACATGTTCTTTAAGGAGCAGCTGTATTCACAGACTGATATTAAAAGTGTTAAATTGGTGTATATACAATATAAAAAACTGGCTGGCACACTGTACTGGAACAATAAAATAAATAAGTAATCAGTCCATAGTACAACATGTATTAAGCTTGCACACTTTGTGTGACTGTTACTGGTGACCAGTCTTAATGCAAATGCACCCTACCAGTTGTAAATGGGAATGTCCATCATTATTTCCAGCACCACTTGAGAAGCAGGTCCTATCCCAGCCTGTGGAATTCACTTCAAAAACCAAACATTCAACACCCAGGGAGCAAGCTGAATGCTGTGGCTGTGTCTGTGTCTGTGTCTTCACAACTTGCCGTACCTGTTGCGGTACTTCTCTGATGAGCCGCAGTACTCATTGTAGATCAGTTTGAAGAGGAACAGGTGAAAGATGATGATGAGGAAGCAGATGGAGACCCAGAACAAGGTGGGAAGCCCTCCGAAGTGGTGGCCATGTTTGTGAAGTGCTATGATGTGGTGCTCATGAGGTGGTGCTGCATGTAACAAACATAATGTTATGTCCACAGAATAACCAATTGATACTTGGAACATAATTGTAGTTGCACAATATGCCATAAAATAATCATCAGTCCCATTTTTTGAGGAACTTACACATAGGTTTATTAAATAAGCGTTAGAATGCTAACATGGTAAAAATACATACATTTCAATGATCCCTGATGGCAGGTATCATTTACAAACATATTTCATTATATTCCATCTTAAATATTTCTATAACATTAACAATAAACTTCTTTTTGAGTTCCAACTTTAAAGTTTTTTATGGTCATCAAATATTTTAGACCATTATGTATAAACGTTGGTGTTAATCATATGCGCTGTATGCCTATAGTCTAAGGCTAGGTCATTCAGACAGAATACTTAATACACACACAACACAATTTTTGCAGGTATTCAAAGTTCGAATATTTGCTTACCCCCTACTCCTTACCCAGTTATACTGCATTTCATGTAGAAACACTAAATTTTAACTGACAATATGACCAACCTACACAGTATGTAATCATTAAATGATCTCATTTAATAAAGTATATAAGCTGATAATTTGTTGCAAGAAGTATACTGTTATATTAACAATCTTGGTGGTGATAAAAAAAAAAGTACAGTACACTCCTGTTTATTTGTGCTTCTCTTGATTGGTCTTCGGCTTATCAGTGAGTGCTGCTTTTTGGCTTTTTTCACAAAGGCTACTGTAAATTCAGCAGCAAGGCGTTTAACAAGCAGCGGTACCATGTACGTCTTATCGCTGTGCTGCGTAGCTGATGTTTATCTCTTTAAACTGTCAGCCTGTCGCAGAGACCTGTGTGAATCATCCATTTCCGCCCATTGAAGCGCGTATCTGATCACACTCATTCAGGCCTTGTCGAAATGACAGATTTTACTAACAAAATAATGAAATGGCAGATTTTATTAACAAAATGATGACATGACTTGATTTTGTATATAAAAATGGTGACATATTTGGTAATTTGGTATTTTGCATCTAGTGGATGTTAGCAAAAATACAAAATGACAAAATTAGTGCCATATTGTTTTTTACCTCCAAAAACAATGCACGAAATTGTACATATGTTTTTGCATTGCATAAGTGTAGTAAGAACATATCTTGCGTAAGGCTCTGAACTATTCATGCCAAGCTTTTATATACTAAAAATAAATTGATACAAAGATATTAATTTGTATTAAAGTTTATTACGGCTGTTCGACAACGTCTTACAAGTTCTACAAATTTGCACTACTACTACAACTATTTTTCACTTTTTAGTGCATTTATAAATAAATACTTGGTTTTAAAAAGATTTTTACAGTTAATTTATATTTCAGTTTTTAGTCTCATCAATATTTTTTTGTTATTATTGTATAGGTAGACTATTTATATATTCCGAGACTTGCCCATCATCAGTATCGCTTGCGATACTGATGATGGGTGAGTCTGTGGATGTATAGTCTACCTATATAATAATAAAAAAATTAGTGAGACTAAAGAGTAAAAATGTGCAGTAAAACACTGGTGGCCCCTTCAACACTTCGGGCTGCAACCTGACAAACAGTGATGCAAAAAATATAGGGGAGACTAAAAAGTGTGTTGTTATCAAAGATCAGCACATTTGACGCACACTTGTACATTTCCCAGGAAAACGTGAATTTCTAACACATGTATTGCAGTTTGAGCTCCAGGCAGGGGAGAACACTGAGGTGACCTGGTGCCTGGGCATGTAGGCAGCATGCCGAACTCTGTGCAGAGCTCCAGCAGATATCATTTTATTAAATAAAAACCGCCTTATGTGTCTGAGTGAGGTCTGCTTACGAATAGCATTTAAGAAACTTTACATGTCTGTATACATTTTTCAGTTCCTCTATTTATCTTTAAAGCATGTTTTGTGATAGTGAAAATTGTACAAATGGGTGTTTTCACGGTAATTTTTAAGTATGAACATTCTGGTACAAAAGATTAAAAAAGGAAAAGTGATGTACATAAAACATTAATTTTTTTATTATTACGTCATACAATGGAAGGGTATACACTGAAAGTATAATAGAGGCATGTTATTGACGGCAAGACTACACGCCAGTTCAGTGCTTTGCACGTAGATGCAATGAGAATGTTGATGTGCATGTCTCGGTCGCTCCCATGCTATTAGGCCTCAGATGTGCAAAATTCCTTCAACCAGGTGGGAGACTTAGGAAACTGTGCTCTAGAGCAAAGAATGCCACAGCCCCACCAGCGCAGCACCAACCACCACACACATTACAGACGCAGTGATTCCCGCAGATGACGTTACATTATTGTGTAGGAAACAACCGGCGGCAGGGCTTGGCAGCCTGCAGGCGGGGGCGATACTTGCCCATGAGCGGGCACGCCGTGCGGGCTGCGTGCCGGCCTGATAGTGTATGGTGCATGCCGGAGAGACACTTACCGTACATACAAACAAGTAAGTTAAATAAAAGCTTGTAAAACTGTGTTGCCACGAGTGCTAAACAAGTGAGGGTTGACCAAGACTAAAGTGAATCTTAGGAAATCACAACAAATTTGTCATTTCAGACAATGCCTCAGTTACCACCCAACACCATGTATTGCAAGTTTATCAATCGCTCGGGCAAGTAGATGTATAATGTGGGTTCTGGACCACCCCACATTTTTATTAAAAAAAATCAAGCTATTTGAGGTCAAAATCAAGGTTTTTTTGCTGCAAAATCATGGTTTTGAAATTTAAGAAATTGTGCATTCTAAAAACAAGCAAATTTACCCTAAAATCAAGCAAATAACACTCTTTTCAATAATAGCGTGCAGCCTTTGTGCCACCTTAAAAACATAAAATTTTAAGCTAAAATCAAGCAACTTTCTCGCTTTTTAAGCAAAATGTTCATGTTTTCTAGAAATAGCAATTTTGCAAGCGAGCAAGCAAATTTAAAACAAAATAAAGCAAAATCAAGTGGAAAATCAAGTGAAAATATTAAAAGTGAGAAAATTCTAATTAGAAAAATGATTTTTTATTTGATCAAAAATTCATACAAGTTTTAAATGCAACCACTCAACTATGAGTCTAAAATATTGTATTAAAATATTGAAGTATTTTGTTGATTCATCCATTTAATAAAATTAAAAATTTATAAATCTTCATTATTATTTTCTTTAAAATAATCATAAGTTAAATTTCGTTGGCTAATTAAAACATTATTACAAATTGTACCAGCCTCAACAGCTTTTTTAAAATCCACAATAATTTTTGTATTTGTTTTATCTTTAACTACTGCTGTTTTTCTATATAGGCAGTCGATAACATACAATCGTCTTCTTCCCCAAAATGAATAATAATTGATACAGCCATGACAGTTTGTAGTTAGCTTATAATAAAATTCATTATTTCTGTATATAGTATCCAATTTTGTTCATGAATTTCTAAAATCGTTAAAAAGCGAGAAACATTTTAAGACAAAGATTCCAATTTCCCTTTCAAAAAATTTCATTTCTACCATTTTTTAACAAAAATATTACTCACATTACAGTGATCAAACATTGAAGCATTCACATATTGCTCAGCGTGATTTTTTCTATTAGTGTAGAAACTCACAATTACGAAATCGGGCATGTCAAATTGTAAATTATTAAAGTGATCTTTTATATCAAAGTTAAAAACAGTTGTCCCAGCAGGAACTTCTTTTCTAAAAATTGCCAATACTTAAAACCAATATGAATTTTAGGATTTTTATATATTTTTTCTTTAATTGCAATTGATGTGTTACCTTCGTATTCAACAATTGGCCACATAATTTCTAATTTTTGAATAACAATTATACCTGAATCAGCATAATCTCTATCAATTGTAGTGTCATCTGCTTTCTAAGTTTGATAAACAAATAAACAATTGTTATCAGACGAATTTTGGAAAAAAGTGATTTTATAACCACCTTTCCAGTAAACATCATTATTATCCTGAATAAAGCCAAACACGTAGCTTAATGCATAAATTATTTCATTTATTTTATCAATACCAACAGATTTTACTCAAAATTTACTATCAACACCAGTAGACTCTAAATAATTTTGTTCACCTGGGGATCTTAGCAAAATATTCATCATTGTCAAAGTTATTCCTGGATTATCAACAGCCTCAATATGTACGTGTTTTGAAATTTCTACTCTAGAAAATTGAAATGGAAAAAAAAAAAAAATTAGAACAAACATCAATATTATCTAATTTTTCGTATTTTGCCTCATCTCCAACTTTATCTCTCTTTAGTAGGCGATATTCTTCCAAAACATAAGCATCGTTTGGAAAAGAAAAGCCGTCTCCTGTGGGAATATCAAACTCAATTCGATTATTGTAAATATTATATTTCCCCCTCGTTTGATCCGTTGGGGGAAAAGTTTGTCCCTCAAAACTCTCAATGCTTTTATAACTCATTTATAAGTAAAAAAAAAATTATATATAAATGGCAGAATCAAAAGGAGTTTATCAAGTGAAATTGCTCATAGAGAAGTATAGAAATTATAAAAAGAACCATGAGGTGGAATATGAAAAAAAGAAGGAAAAAAGATCTACCATTAATTCGTAAACTACAAAATATTGGCAAAAAAAGTAGAACAAGGAAGTGAAGAAAATAAAATTTAATAACAGCACTACTGTTGCTGCAAAAAATTTAGATTATCCACCAACACCAGAAGAAACATCATTTGAAAAAGAATTATTTGTAGAACAAGAATCTTCTAATTTGGAAGAGCAAATAGGAACTGTACCATTGAAAAATTTTCCACCTATAGAAGATGATTCTACTATAAATCTTGGAAAAGAAACTTCTGAAAAAATTGCTTTTAAAACACTATATGGTTTACGAGCAAAAAATCATAATTTATACACTGGAGATACAGAAGTGAAGATAAATAATGATAAACTATATGTTAATGGTAAAGAATATACATTAACAGAAGGCCTTTCTAATTTGTTAACAAAAGAAAAAGAAGAAGGTCTTGAGGATAATTTCAAGGATAATGACTATGAAAATTACAAAGACATTGTTATAGACACAAATGTTACATTCCAAAAACATCCAAAAACCTATTAATCAAATAAATACGAATCAAAGTCGGAAGAGAATATAATTAAACCATTTTATGATTGAATTTATGCACAGCATATAAAAGCGTGGTCAAAATCAGCACCAAATACACCAGAAAGAATTATTTTTCAAAAAACTCCTAGATCTGGTAAAGGTATAAAAAATACAATAATTTGCCAAAATAATATATTTGGATCAACAATACTCATGGTGAAGAAACTGCTTGAAATAAAACATTTTACAATGAAAAAGTAAACATTATGAATATGCTAAACAATAAATTTTGTGACTTTGTTGTCAATAACCAGAAAGGAATACCATATCTAATACGAGTTTTAAATGTTATTCAGCTCTCATTTTGGAAATCTGAACACCATGGCAAAGGTGTGATAAACTGGGTATTAAACAAATTAAATTTACCTGAATTACATTTGCCAGGTTATAATTATTGTGGACCATTTATAAAATTAAATGAAAGATTAGAAAGAGGAGACTCGAGGAATAAATAAATTAGATGAAGCTTGTAAATTTCACAATATTGCTTATAGAGATCATAAAGATTTAGAATCTAGGTATGAAGATGATAAAATTTTACAAAAAGATGCAAAATAAATCATGTTAAATAAAGATACTTCAATTGGTGAAAGAATTCTGCTGTTGCCTGAACAATGCTTACAAAAAGAAAATTACGTTGTGGAATTTAAATGTTTTAATATATATATATATATTTATTTATTTACTTATATAAATGAAGATAAGTATAACTTTTGATATTCCATATGAGGAATTAAAAAATATGGGTATAGATAAATTCTTGACAGATGATAAAATTGCAAAAAAAAAAAAAAAAAAAAAAAATTGCAAGAAGGCAACAGTTAAAAAAATGGCTAAAGAAAAAACTGGCAATAGTTTACATCCTGGAAGAATTATTTCCATTGTACTCACTGCTTTAGGAGCAGCTGCTGTAATTTATAGCGCTTTTGAACAAACTAAAAAAAAATAAAAAAAGAATAATAAGAACAACAGAGACACAATATAGCAATGGAAAATACAGATAGCAATGGCGTAGTTGCAAAAAAAGAGGAAGGCAAAAAAAAATTAGCTCCATTATCCAATATCGATATTGAAAAATAAAATTTCAGAAATGTTTATATGATTGATGAACTACCAAAAAAAAATGCTAAAAAATGAATTTTCTTTGGTTAATTTTGATATTTCAACAAATTCTGGAATTCATTGGGTTTGCTATTTTAAAGAAAATAATCATGTTTAATATTTTGATTCATTTGGAGGCAATATTCCAAATAAATAAATAAATTATTTTAAAAACAATAATGTTTATTACAATTATGATAGAATTCAGAATTTTAATTCTGTTATCTGTGGGCATTTACGTTTAACTGTTTTACACCTTTTTTTTTTTTTTTTTTGAGAGAATTCAAGTTTAATGAAATAATTTCTATGTCATTTTAATGACAGATATATTTGGGAAACCATTAATTGAATATTTAGGTTATAAAAAGATATGTAGATTCAGAATGCAATTCAAGTGTTTCTTCTTTACAAAGCAAATTGAGCACTTGTTTTGATTTTACAAAATTGTATGTTTCTATTCTGGGGAGAAGAATTGTTGATATAGGTGAACCTGTAGATAAAAAAGATGTGGTCAATAAAATATTTTTTTATATACATATAGCAGATTATGCATTAAGAAAGGATGTTGATTCAAAATATAAAACCATTCTTTCTGATTATGCCTTAAAAGAAGATATAAATTTACAATTCAATAACACAATGCTGATGATATAAAATGAATAAATAATGCAAAACAGACATTAAAAAAAGAAACAGATTCAAAATATAGAACTATTGTTGCTGATTATGCATTAAAAAACCATGTTGAATAAAATACAACACTAGTGTTTCTGATTTATAAACATATATAGATTTAAAATATAATACCATTGTTTCTGCTTTACGAGATCAAATACGTAAAGTGTTCATTTACACAACAGAACACTTTTCTATTCAAAATCGTAGGATTTATAATATGGCTGATCCTACTGATGGAAAAGATGCTGTCAATAATAGATATTTTGATAAAGAATTGCCATATTGAATACAGTTTTGAATTACTATGACACACTCATTAAATTGAAAGTTGAAGAAAAATATCAGATAATTTGTTTACCTGCAAAGTGGAATTAAAAAATTGATAATTTTAATTTAGATAACATAGTCTTCTTTATTTTTTTTATGGATTGTATTGTTTATAAAATAAATTCTGATAATTTACCATACGATATTCTAACTGTGATAAAGGATTTAAAAAAATTGATTATAGTAAACCATTTGATGACAAAAGAAGTGATAAACTGGTTAAAAAAAAAAAAAAAAAAAAAAAAAAAAAAAAAAAAAAAAAAAAAAAAAAAAAACTATCTGGATATTCTGATAGGTTTATAACTATAATAGGATTATTCGTGAAATATAAAGATTAAATAATTGTTTTACTATTAAATGGAGAATACTTGGTGTTTGAAGTGAAGTGCAAGAAAGTCACTAAAAATAATAATATAAAAAATGAGAATACATCAAATGGGCAATTAATCCAGAATAGTATATGCTAATTCTGAAATTCTAAAAAATCAACATTCTTAAAAAAAAATTTCCTCAACGCGAGAGAAGGAATAATTAATAAATTTATAAACCTGCGCAAAAAAATTTTCCAAGAAGAAAAGTTATATCATATAGCATGGATGATTTATGGCAAATTGATAATGAAGAAATGGATACTGGAACTTTAAAAGGTATATAACATATTGACGCCGTCAATTGAGACACGAGACGAACAAGAAACAAATACTTACTGGTAATTTGGGCACCAGCAGTGCTTCCCAATCACCGCACTATTGAGACTCAGGGTTCTCAGGGATGCTGTGAATTGTGTGTGTCCGTCTCACCCGTACATACTTACAAACACATAGGCAATACTAAACTTTTACTAAATATCACTGGAAATAAACACATAATAAAATATATGTGGCTAGGACACTGTCACTACTGAATAAAAGAGGTAAGTTCACTGACGACTTGTTTTTATTGTTACTATGCATACACATCAACGTGCCAGTGAAATTATGATTATCTCGGTCATGACTTGTCAATTACACTTGGGTGCTCTCCAGCCCGCAATTAATCTAGCGCATGCCTAGATGGATGATCTCACTGAGGTGCGTGAAAGCATGGCCTTCACAAAGGAAGAGGGCCGACAGCCGCTAGGGTGGACTGGCAGTTTTTCCCCGAAGACAGGACACGGTGAATTACAAATGAAACCCTTGATACATTAATACATGTGATTACTCGGCATCACTAACGCAAACTCGTCGGAGCTCGCCCTCCAGCACAAGGGTAAAGTGGTGACAGCCTATACACAGGCTAGGACGGGAATAATTGCACCGTACACTAATTACAAAATTACATAAACCCTCAAAAGATATATGAAACAAGATGGGACACGAGATGAATATTCACAATAAACACACACATGTGTGAAAACAAGTTTATATAGCATGGATGCCGTTGGATGAAGTTCGTAACGGACCACGTGGTGCAGGTGAAATTGCAATATTTCTGTGTGGAAACTGCAAATTAAATTCAGACAAAAGATTATTCTTGCTATGAAAATTATTCACTTTACGATTGAAGTGGTTACAGGCTTGTAACATTCCTGATGGCTGTAAAATCCAACATTAACATGACCGCGTGGTCAAGTACAAAAAGCATCAATTTACATGAAATTACATGGAACCCTGACAAAATTTAACATAGAACCATTAATAAAATAGTGCATATACGAGGTTACATAAATAAGCTCTCAAAATGGAATGATGGCAAATACAAAGACTTGACGTCGGTTAGCCATGTGGTTATACGTGATGTTGCCGTAAAATATTCAAACATGGAAAATACACTCAAATACATAAATAAAAACGAAGCCCTTGAAATTGCACATAGCAATAATGCAGAAGTTACAATGAAACACCATAAAAATATACGGATGGAGCCTGATTCAAGTGGCGCGGGTCATGTGATCTCTCCGATATCTTTCTACTCCTTCTCCTCGATTAAGTTCAAAATGCCACAAGGGCGCAATAAATTAATAAAGCAGAAGCATAATGCTGGGGAAAATGTCTGGCAAAAACATACGCAAGCAAAGATTAACCGGTAAACTAAATTGACTATGGAAACCTAAATCAATGAACAAACGTTGTAATGCATACATGACAGTGTCTTACCTCGCCAGCTCTCCTCGATAGACTGTCCAGAGACAAGCGTCGCACGGACCTACCATGGCCGCCTATGGGGTTCACATAAGTGGGAGTGCTATGCACGCCGAGTAAAATATTTTATTAGTGAAAATAAAATGGCACAAATTATATTAAAGATTGTTTTACATTTCTATAATTTTCTTATCAATTTTCATATTATTTAGTGTCTCTTTATGACTGCGTTCATGACGGTATATTAGTGTTGTTAATCTCGGTGCCGTTGGCACTTTAAATGTTATAACCAAATAAGATTAAAATAGCAACAAATTCTTTAAGATATTTTAAGACATATTAAAACCTGCATATAAAATAGAACACATTTTACACTGAAAAATAACATTTATATGAAAGTACTGAATTATTGGCCTCTTTGCGTATGTGCGGGACACGTGACACGTGCACGGTGAGCGCTGTCATGGGCTCTAGCGCCACTGGCTGTTAGCCGGTGTCAAACGACCCCTCCCTTGAAGGCCAAGACGGTGCGAACAATGCAAAATTGCTCTGGCGGGCTCTGCCCGGCTCATTGCCGATTGACGGCAAAAAAAACATGGTCTCGGAGGTCGTCGGTTTCTTCAGCATTAGCAGGGGGTGTGGGTGTAGGCAGGAACAACAATGTGGGTACGTGGTGGTGACTCGGCTCGCCTCTTGCAAGTGCTGTGTTGCGACTTGTTGACACTTGACGTCATACTCACTGCCCTACTAGTTTCCTCAAACCCTTTCAAATTCTCTTGTCCTAATAGGCTCTCTCCTGCGGGAACTGGAAAGCCTCTGAAAGGCGTCATGCCTTCACATGTGGTATGAAAATTTACATTTACACTTCTGTTACAACGGATTCACTTGTGCCTTGGGGAAACCCCTTAAAACTCATATCATTGACACTGGTTGTGTTGACATTTGTGTGTGCACTTATGTTACCACTTTCTTCATGTACACTTGGAAACCCCTTAAATTTCCTCTGATTCATTGTGTTGTTACAGGCATTAACAGAAAAACCCAGAAATGGTGTCGCTGTACTACTAGTTTCCACCTCCTCACTAATAAGTGTTGAGTGTTCTGTTGGTGCAAAACCCTTAAATGACAGTTCATTACTTTGGCTGTCTGTTCCCGTGTTAGTGTTGTTCTCTTCAGTGTACGTGTTGACATTTCTCTGTGTACTCCCTGGTGAACTTCTCTAAACTAGCTGCGGTACTGGGCGTAACATTGTCTCCTTGCCTCACTTCCCTGCAGGTGGTCGGGCTATCTGCAGGTCATCACGGTGCCGTTTCGTAAATGTCTGGGTCCCAACTTCACTAGATACGTAGAATTTCCCATCTTTTCCACCACTCTCACTGGCCCTGTCCAACTAGGTGCCAGTCCAGCACAGTACATTTTTGGCCCCCGCCTATAACAGGTTCTCTCTTACATACGGTTACAAGTTCGGGTGGCAGCCTCTTACTCTCCAGTACCCACACATTACAATGACTGATCTGGTTCGCCCTAGCTTCCTCATGTATTTGCGCCTGGTGTTCGACAATTTGTTCAGGTGGTCTGGGCAGGTTTTCGAGGGGTGCTCCGGGGACACGGAGTTCGCAACCATGTACCATCTGGGTGGGTGTTTTCCCGGTTGCCACATTCACTCTATTCCGTAGGTAAAACATTACCTCCATAATCAATTCGGTCCACCTCATGTGATCTTCGCCTAACCGGACACGTAATTGGATTTTGACGTCTTGGTTACATCTCTCGGTTGGGTTAGCCCTGGGATGGTATGCAGGGGTGGTACGGTGTTCTGTTCCCCACCTGGTACAGTATTCCCTCCATTTTTGCCCTACAAATTGTGTATTATTGTCCGTCAGCAAATACTCGGGGGTCCCCACCTCGTGAAAAACTCATTCTGCATTACCTGTGTGACCGTATGCGCACGAACATTGCTGACGGGTAATGCCTCGGTCCAAAGGGTAAACAAATCTGTGGCAACAACAAGAAATCTTTTACCAGTTTTCGTATGTGGGTACGGGCCCATGATGTCGATATTTACTGTTTTAAATGGCTCGGTTGGCAGCCTTGGCTGTTGTGGAGCGTCGCTGTCTGCTCTCCGCGGCTTACGGGTGTTACATGTGATACAGCTCTGTACATGTTTCCAGACATCTCCCTGAATCCCTGGACAATGAAAAAATTTCAGCATGTTAATTCATGTTTGCTCGGATCCCAGGTGTCCATTTTCCAAACTGTTGTGTGCATACTTTAACACAAGTTCACGTTTCTCTTTTGGTACATACGTCCGCCATCACGCACAATTACCAAGTGGTTTGGTTTGTATTTCTCTGTCCACTACCCTCCAGTGTTCTGTGTAATGTGTGGCACAGTGTTGTTCTGCGTTTCGCGGCATCTGGGGAATTTTCTTGTGCAGTGTGTACGTTTTTTAACACGTCACGTACGTTCAAGGAAACAAGTTCGCCTGGTGGTGTGTCAACAATGTTTTGTACGAGAGTGTGTGTTTCTGCAGTTGGTAATGCACGGCAAGGTAATAGCACCTATTCCCATTCTGCATCATCAGTTATCGTTAGATTCGGATAAGGATTCCTGGACAAGGCGTCCGCGAGCTCATTGGTTTTTCCCGCCGCATGTTCTACCTTGAAATCGTATTCTTGCAGTAACAGCACCCAGCGGGCAAGTTTGCTGTTCCCGTTATGCATGGCCTCTAATCATACAAGACTTCGGTTCTCAGTTTTGAGTGTTAACTGCCTTCCTAGCAAATATGGCTGGTACTTTCGCAATGCATGTACAATTGCCAAACATTCTTGTTCGTTAACGGGATATTTTTGTTTTGTCCCCCCGAACTTCGCACTGTGGTAACTGATTATATGTTTTTCCCCATGTGTTCCTTCCTGATACAACATGGCCCTGATGCCTTCTTAGCTGGCATCTGTTTGTACAGCTATGGGTAACTCTGGGTTGAACCTAGATAGCGAATTACAGTTCTGAAATGCAAGTTTGATGTCTTTAAAGGCTTGATCGGCTTGAGGTGTCCAGACAAATTTACGTTTCTCGCACAACAAAGCAGTTAATGGTGCAGTGATTTTGGAAAATTTTGGTACAAATTCTCTTAACCAATTAATTAACCCAAAAAATTTCCTGACTTTTTTATGTGATCTGGGTGTGGGTTTGTTTTGAATTTTCTGTATGTGGTGGTGTTCTGATTTGTGTCCATTTGCTGTTACATAGTGTCCCAAAAACTCCATTTTACTCATACCCAACTTACACTTTTCCACTTTGCACGTAAGTTTGTTACGTTCTAGCCGTTCAAACACAAGGCTGAAATGGTGCAAATGCTCTTACCAGCTGTTGGACCAAACCAGTACACCATCCAAATATGCCACCGCAAAGTCTCCAATAAATCCATCCAATACATTAATCATTAAGTTTTGAAACGTTGCAGGGGCACACTTTAAACCAAATGGCATGGCTACAAATTGAAACCTACGCCCATCTGGGGTAGTAAATGCTGTTTTCTTTCTGTCCTGCGAGTGGATAGACACTTGGAATATCCAGACTTTAAATCAAGTGACGTGAATACTGAAGCTGGTCCTAATGTTGACAAAGTGTCTTTCACGTTTATGACTGGTGGCAGCATGTTTACTGTCTTATTACAGTAAAATATTGATTTTTGTATTTGTAATTTACAACTTAAAAGAGATTTTAAGGTTTGGATACTTATTTAAATATATTTAGAAATGATGGTGGGGCAGTTACCAAGTGAAGTTAGCACACGTGGTGAGCCATGACATGGCGTGTTGCTTTTTGCCAAACAAAATATAAATTATTCTTACCCTGAAAAATACTTCAAATTACCACATCACGTTTGTAGATGCGTTTTTTAAACCTACGTAGGCAATTACGACTTTGTGATAAATCTGTCTTTTCACAGCAGTAATAAATATACTGTGACGTGTGTTTCGTTAATCATTGCGTCTGTGAAATGGCATGCCTTTGTGCATCGTTGTCGATATCCTGGCACTGTGTGTGCGTGATTTCAAATATTTGGTTAGCACTATTTATAGGTTTTAAGTGTAAACTGTTTTTATGACGAGGTTATTTATTTACATCCACGTCTGTTTATTTATCAAAACCTAAGGGGTTTGAAACACAGTCGTATAACGTAATTTGCCACAATCCCAGAAGAAAAATTCTTAGCCCAGCCCGATAAATTTCAATAAACCTAATACACAGTAAGTAGCAATACATAGAAATATAAGCGGAATAAAAGTTATCGTAGGCTTATTTGTGTGCATTTTCACCGCTATCTTTTAAAGTTTATATGACAAAAATGAGCAACACGAGTTGCGTGCTTGAATTTAATGTGCCTTTTTCACTGGTTATTCCTTCATTTTAATATTATTCACTGGTTGTTCTTTCATTTTAATATTTATTCCAACTGAGGCCATCCCTTTAGAGAAATGACCCAACACATATCAATAACAAAAGGATACTTTCCATTAGTACAGCTCTTTACCTCGCAGTTGTAAGAGTGTTAAATACAGTCACAGCAAAATACGAATGTGCATTACATGTATTGAGCTACGTCATGGAAAATAAATATGTTAATGTAAAATAACCATAAGAACTGTCTTCATTTCAGGCATTTTTAAAACGTCATAAAGCCGACCTAAATAATGTTAGAGGCCTAAAATGTATATTCATATGGAATGGCTTTTGGAATATGACAAGAATTCTTTGAAAAGCTGTAAACAGTAAACAACACATTTGACAGATATAAAAGTAGAAGTCACATTTCAATGTTTATTATTTAGTATAGCAAAAGCATACAAACATATGTACACACACAATGGCATGTAAACATTGATTTTGATAGCTGCTACAAGGCAGTCACATGGCAATGTTTGTTTACATTTGGCGGAAGGATACAAAACTGGCCTGCAAGTAGATATTTAGCAGGGCTCCGACAAAATTTGCTTCCAATGGGGAATGGACTATACATGCACTGCGAAAGTAGCAGCCATACTTGCTTGGAAGGCATTTTAATCTCAAAACTCACAAACGATGCCTCGTATGGTTAGAGGGCATGCATAACGAGAAAAACAAACTTGCCCGCTGGGCCGCTGTTACTGTAGGAATACAATTTCAAGGTAGAACAGGTGATGGGAAAAACCAACGAGCTCGCGGACGCCTTGTTCTGGAATCCTTGTCCGAATCTAACTGTAATTGACAATGTGGAGTGGGAAGAAGCGCTACTCCCTTGCAGTGCAATACCAAATGCAGAAAAAATTAATGCTGTGCATCGCTGACAACACTGTGCCACACATTACACAGAACACTGGAGCATAGTGGACAGAGAAATACAAACCAAACCACCTGGTAATTGTACGTGCTGGCGGGAATATGTGCCGAACGAGAACTTTGACTTAAGTATGCACACAACAGTTTAGAGCATGGACACCCGGGATCGAATCAAACACGAAGGAACGTGCAGAAATTTGTTCGCTGGGCAGGGAATAAGGGAGATGTCCGGAAATATGTTCAGAGCTGTATCACGTGTAACACCCGTAAGCTGCGGAGAGCAGACAGCGACGCTCCACAACACACAACAGCAAAAGCTGCCAACAGAGCCATTCAAAACAGTAGCCATCGACAACATAGGCCCGTAAACACGTACAAAAACTGGTAAAATATTTCTTTTTGTTGCCACAGATTTGATTACCCACTGGACAGAGGCAATCCCGGTTAGTAACGTCCGTGTACACACAGTTGCACAGGTAATGCAGAATGAGTTTTTCATGAGGTGGGGGCACCCCGAGTATTTGCTGACAGACAATGGTACACAATTTGTAGGGCAAAAATAGAGAGAGTACTGTACCAGGTGGGGAACTGAACACCGTACCACCCCTGCATGCCATCCCAGGGCTAACCCAACCGAGAGACGTAATCAAGATGTAATGATCCAACTATGTGTCCAGATAGGTGAAGATCACACTAGGTAGGCCGAATTGATCCCGGAGGTAATGTTTTGCCTACGGAATAGAGTGAATGCGGCAACCAGGAAAACACCTGTCAAGATGGTACATGGTTGCGAACTCTGTGCCCCCAGAGCACCCCGTGGAAACCTGCCCAGACCACCTGAACAGAACGTTGGACACCAGGCGCAAATACACGAGGAAGCCAGGGCGAACCAGATCAGCTATTGTAATGTGTGAGTACCCCAGAGAGCAAGAGGCAGCCACCCGAACTTGTAACCAGGATGTATGAGTATGTAAGAGAAAACCCAGTATCGGCCGGGGCGAAAAAGTACTGTGCTGGATTGGCACCTAGATGGAAAGAGCCAGTGAGAGTGGTGGAGAAGATTGGAAATTCCACGTATCTAGTGAAGTTTGGACAAAGACGTGTCACGAAACTACACCGTGACAACCTGCGTATAGCCCGATCACCTGTAGGGAAGAGAGGCACGGAGATGACGTTATGCCCAGTACCTCAGCAAGCATGGAGAATTTTACCCGGGAGTACACAGGGAAATGTCAACACATACACTGAGTAAGACAACAACACTAACCAGGGAACACTCAGTCAAGGGAACTAACTGTCATTTAAGGGTTTTCCACCAACAGAACACTCAACACCCAGTAGTGAGGAGGTGGCAGCAAATAGTAGCGAAACATAATTTCTGGTTTTTTCTATTAATGCCTGTAATAACATAACAAATCACAGTAATTTTAAGGGAGTCTACAAGTGTACACGAAGAAAGTGGTAACATAAGTGCACACGTAAATGTCAACACAACCAGTGCCAGTGAAGTAAGTTTTAAGGGGTTTCCCCAGGGCACAGCTGAATTTGGTTGTTACCAAAGTGAAAATGTAAATTTTGATACCACATGTGAAGGCAAGATGCCTTTCGGAGGCTTTCCAGTTCCTGCAGGGAAGAGCCTAGTAGAGCAAGAGAATTTGAAAAGTTTTGGGGTAACTAGTAGGGCAGTGAGTGTGACGTCAAGTGTCAACAAGTTGCAACACAGCACTTGCAAGAGGCGAGCCGAGTCACCACCACGTACCCACATTGTTGTTCCTGCCTACACCCCCACCCCCTGCAAACGCCGAAGAAACCGACGACCTCCGAGGCCAGTTTTCTTTGCCCTCAACAGGCAACCAGCCGGGCAGAGCCCACCAGAGCAATGTTGCATTGTTCACACCATCCTGACCTTCAAGGGAGTGGTCATTAGACGTCGGCTAACAGCCAGCGGCACTAGAGCTCATGACGGCGCTCACCACACACGTGTCCTGCACGTGCGCAAAGAGGCCAATAATTTTGAACTTTCACATAAATGTTATTTTTCAGTGTAAAATGTGTGTTTTATATTTGTATTTGCTGGGTTTTATATGTCTTTAAATGTTTTGAAGTGTTTGCTATTATTTTAAAATTGTTTGGTTGTGAATTTCACAGTGCCCGCAGCACCGAGATTAACAACACTAAAATTCCGGCGTGGACACCGTCATAAAGAGAATCTGAAATAATATGATAAATTCACAAGAGAGTTATAAAATGTAAAACAGTATTTAATTTAATTTGTGCCACTTTTATTTTCTATAATAAAATATTTTACTCAACGTGCATAGCACTTCCGCTTATGTGAACCCCGTAGGCGGCCATGGGAGGTCCACGTGTCGTTTGCCTCTGGACAGTCTGTCGAGGAGAGCTGGCGAGGTAAGACACAGTCACGTGCACACTACAACATTTGTTCACTGATATAGATTTCAATAGTCAATTTAGTTTACCGATTAACTTTTGCTTGCATACGTTTTGCTAGACATTTCCCCAGCATTATGCTTCCGCTTTATTAATTTATTTTGCCCTTGCAGCATTTTTAACTTAATCGAAGAGAAGGAGGAGAAAAATATGTCATACAGGTCACGCAACCCGTTTAAACTTGAATCAGGCGCCATCCGCTTATGATAGTGGCGTTTCTTTGTAATTTCTGCATTATTGCTGCGCACAATTTTAATGGCTTTGTTTTTATGTATGTATTTGAGGGAATTTTTCATGTTTGAATATTTTATGGCAACATCACGTATAACCACGTGGCTGACTGATGCCAAGTATTTGTATACACCATCATTGCATTTTGAGAGCTTATCTATGTAATATCGTATGTGCAATATTATATTCAGGGTTCTATGTTAAATTTTGTCAGGGTTTCGTGTAATTTCATGTAAATTAATGCTTTTTGTACTTGACCATGCAGTAATATTAATGTTTGATTTTACCGCCATCAGGCATGTTATAAGCCTGTAATCACTTAAATCGTAAAGAGAATAATTTTCTCACTCACAATGATATTTTGGCTGAATTTAATTTGCAGTTTTTACAAAGAAATATTGCAATTCCACCTGCACCATGTGGTCTGCTACATACTTAATCCAGCGGCATCCGCGCCATCTAAACTTGTTTTCACACATGTGTGTGTTTATTGTGAATACTCATCTCGTGTCCCATCTTGTTTCATGTATCTTTTGAGGGTTTATGTAATTTAGTAATTTGTGTACGGTGCAATTATTCCCATCCTAGCCGGCTCTGTGTATAGGCCGTCACCACACTACCCATGTGCTGGAGGGCGAGCCCCTATGAGTTAGCATTAGTGATGCCGAGTAATCACACATGTTAATATTATCATCAAGGGTTTCATTTGTAATTCACTGTGTCCTGTCTTCAGGGAAAAGCTGTCAGTCCACCCTAGCGGCTGTCAGCCATCTTCCCTTGCCAAGGCTGTGCTTTCACGCACCACTGTGAGATCATCCATCTAGGCGTGCGCAAGATTAATTGCGGGCTGGGGAGCACCCAAACGGAATTGGCTAGTCATGACCGAGATTATCATAAATCCATTGGTACGGTGATGTGTACACATAGTAACAATAAAAACAAGTCTCCAGTGAACTTATCTATTTAATTCAGTACTGACAGTATCGTAGCCACATATATTTTATGAAGTGTTAATTTCAAAGTGATGTTTATTAAAAGTTTAGTATTGCCTACGTGCTTGTAAGTACGGTTGGGTGAGATGGGCACACAGAACCCACAGCATCCCTGAGAACCCTGAGTCTGAATACTGCGGTGATTGGGAAGCACCACTGGCACCCTTATTACCAGTAAGTATTTCTGTCATTGTTCATCTCGTCTCTCACCTGACGGAATCAGTACCACTTAGTTGATCTGATGATGGAGCCTGAAGGTGGTCATAGAAACTCTATAACTACATGCAGTAAACGTTGTACCGAGTTTGTTTTACAAAAACGAGTAACAGTAAAATGGGGATTAGTAGTGTCAATGTTGTTGTGCATGTGCCTTTTTTTTTTGTAGCGGCAAATGGTTCTGAAAACTATTATTATAGTTTCCTCCAGTATGTCACGTATCGGAATGAAAGTGAACTACTGGTCGATCACGATACATCATGGGGATCTTTCTTAGCAAGGGAAAGCCATATTTGTGAAACAAACACATGGTTGGAGAATAAAAAGTTTGTAAATGTGATATATGTTCTATATTGTGAATAGTTATGAAACTTGCACAAGATGTGCTAACTATGCTTACACAAATGAGGTATATGTTCTACATTGGGCTAAGCTTTATACTATGTATAAATTGATATAAATATATAAATTTTTTGTAGTATAAAGTTTATTACGGCTGATCGACCAAATTGTGTAACTATTATAATTATTTTTCACTTCTTAGTGCATTTATAAATAAAAGTTTTTTTACATTTATTTTATGTTTATTAAAGTTTACATCTTGGTAGTGACTTATCTTCCCCCCTTTACATAATGTTGGTTTGTCACTAAATGATTATTGTAATAATATATACAGAGACTTTTTGGGATTGTGTACAATTTTGATGGTTTTCTGTGTTGCTGTTTACAATTGTGTTAAATTGAGTCATAAACCCAATGTATAATCTTTCTTTATTTATTTTCTTCATTCTGTAGCTACCCTGTGGTTTATTCTTTTATTACTTTTCAGGAATGAAACAAATTGTCGGTTGTAGCATTGCAGCTAGATATATATAATTGGTATATTCGGGAAGTATTTCAACAGTTTATAGTTCAGTCAAGGACAATAATTCATATAATATTTGAAAGGTCATGGCAATGACAACTCGTTTGTATTTCATACATTTTAGTTTTTCCAAATTTGTTATTTTTCTTTCCTCATTTCATCAGTAGTAACAGATATCAACAACAGACCTCATAGGACGATATCGCATCTTTTCCTTTTCACTGGATTAGTAAACTAAAATCATAGCCACCGCAAGGCATGACATGGTAACACGAGGAAAATAACAGAGGTCACCTTTTGCTGACGTGACCGACTGCTCGAAAACAATATGTTTTCAATGAGGAAACTTTCTACCAATATATAAGGAAGCACAACATTTGTCAGCTGCGAGTTTCAATTGTTTTGCCGAGACGACAATAAATTTCCAGACATTAACTTCTTCTTTTATTTATTGGCACTACTGGTATGAACAAACTTTCATTATTATGTAGTCAAAAGTCTCCAACTCACACAGAGCTAGTCCATTGGTGTTTACTTAGAACTACAACGAGAGAAGAGGATAGTAACATGTTACAAGTGGCACCCAATGTTTTGGGCTGGATTTCTACACGCGCCCTGCGACATGAAGAGCACTGACATTCATCCCAACAATTGTTCAAGAACCTACCAGCCCAGCTGCCACCGACATATCAGTGTTTTTATCACTCGTGTTCCAGGGTGAGTGCAACTGCATCAACCTCCAAATTCCAACTACAGTTCCATACCGTTTCCATACCGCAAAGTACAGTCAACGATAATAAATCAAGGTAAATATAAACTTTTCGCCAAAGAAATTGCAAGCACAGTGAAAAATAAAATAAATGGAAAAAAAAATTTTTAAACCAACCTTTTATTTATAAATACACTAAAAAGAGAAAAATAATTATAATAGTTACACAATTTGTAGAACTTGTAAAATGTGATCGAATAACCGTAATAAACTTTACTACAAATTAATATGTTTGTATCAATTTATATTTAGTATATAAAAGCTTGGCGTGAATAGTCAAGAGCCTTACGCACAATATGTACTTCCTATGCTTACGATTTGGTCGGAGGAGAACGCTTCAGCAGTCGCTCGACCACTGCAGCTTTCATTGTAACGTGAATTTCTATTGTGAAATAATTTTCTACAGGACATATTCATATCCACGAACTGCACTAACTCTTATTATCAGGATAGATACTACACTTTGCCCGGATTTCCTGCCTGCGCACTTCAGTTTGCCGTGCTAAGGACTGCAAAGGTAGCTACCGCATGTAATGAATGTTAAAGTACCACATATGAAAATAATTTGCAGTACGCAATAGTTTCATTTATATGCATCTAGCCAAGATTGCAACATTTTAATGTAAATTTTTTTAATATCACTATTTGGGTGTATACTGCACTTTTTTTGGAAGCCGATTGTGCAGTAATACGATAATACAGGTTAGAGATTTAAGTAGGTCATAATGGAGAGTCTGGGGGAGGCACGAGTAGATGAAGAGGAGGACTTTCTAGGTTTTGATTATAATAGTCCAAACTCAGGAAGCCGAAGTTAACGTGTCCAACGTGGCAGCGAGCCATTCCGGTACAGATCTTGGACATATACATGGTTCAAGTCTCGAGAATATAAATGGGGTGAATCGGAGAACAGAAGCACCTGGAATTAGTGAGCAATTAAGTTTGCTCATAAAACTGGCTACAGAACAAAGGATGGAATCTCAGGAATTTCAGGAAAAATTTGACAAGCCTTTAACTGACTTTAACAATTTGAAATTGTCAGTAAACAATATGCAGAGTAAATTAGACAGTAATACAAAGGTTGTTTCAGAATTAAAGATTGCCCTAAATGACAAATCGACAGATGTTAGGGAAGAATGTGTAACTAATGCAAGTCAGGGTGTAAACAATTCTGCAGAATTGCCAAATGTTCTTAATAGTGGAAGGAAAGTTGTGAAAGATCAAAGCAAAGTTGCAAATTGCCAAAGTAAAATAGACACGGTAGAGCATGATTGTCAAAATGAAATGGACATTATAGAGTACAACTGCCATAATTTGGAAATAGAGGCAAATTAAATTCATACATACATACACTCGCAATTAGGCTACCGCCCGGTGGCGAGCTCTCTCACCCCTCCTTCACCCAACAAACTCCTTTTCCACTCCCTTCCTAAATTTACCAACCCCTCTCACAGATATCAATTCCTCCCTCAACACATTCCACGATGCCAAGATGGCCGCCACAGGCGGACTACAGGTTGTATTGTTCCGTATTTAAGGTTATTTTGGCTTGTGATTAGTTCTAGCAATAGGTTTAAATATAGGTGGCATAGTAGTTTGAGGTATAATTACAGTTAAACTTAGTGTTTTATGTGGTAATTAGTTATAAGGAGGGAGTAGTGTCAGATTGTGTGCACAAGGCTGAGGCCTTTGTTATTGTATGAGGGTAAATGGTGTATGGTGTAAGTTAGGCTAGTTAAGAAAGTGTGTGTATACGTAGATATTTGGTGTATGTTATAAGGGAGAGTAGTTTTAGTTTTAAGTTAGTTAAATTATTTTTTTAAAGAGAGGGTAAAAAAAAATGGTAGGGAGGTGTAAGTGTAGGGGCTGTGGTAAGGCGTGGAGAAAGATAGATAGCGGGGTGCAGTGTGATGGCTGGTGACATGTTGGCTGTATAGGGATCAGGGAGGAACATGAGTGGAAGTGTGAGGAATGTGCTGAGGGAAAGGGTTTAGTGGCGGTAGTAGGGAACAAATTAAGGGTAGAGAAGGAAACACAAATAAGTGGAGAAGGTGGAAACTAGATTTGGATATGCTGAGGGGAAACTTTGTAGAGGCTATGCCAGTGCCAATGGAAGTGGCTAAGGAGGAGAGGTGGAAAAGGGAGACGGTAGATTTGATGAGCAGAAAAGAGAGAGAAATGATGCATAGGATTGAGAGGATGGAGGAAAAGGTCAGAAATGAGATGGGTAAGAGTAGAGTAGAAATGAGTGTGGATAAGTTAGAGGAGGAGTTGGAAGATGTAAAGGGGGTGCTAAGGAAAATGCAAGCCAGTCCACAGAAGGAAAAGCTGAGTAGAGAGGAAGAGTTAGGCAGAATGCAAGTAGGGCTGCAGGAGGAAAGGCAGAGGAGGAGGGAGGCAGAGATAGAGGTGGTAAGATTAAGGAGGAGGATAGAGGAGTTGGAGGCAGTAGAAAGGGATAAGGCAGTAGGAGAAATAAGATAACAAATAAGGTTAGAGGAGCAAGAAATAGTAGCAAGGGATAAGGT